>JAJKFJ010022561.1:0-51489 GCA_027382625.1 Tetmemena sp. SeJ-2015
AATTCGAATTCAAAAATATTTTAATATTTTGATTTTTTTTTATTGAATAATTAAAAAAAAGGAAATCTATTGGGGGGGCTTTAAAAATAAAACTGAAAGTAAACTTCACATCTTTGCAAGCTTTTAAAGAAGGATGTAGTGAATCGTATTCAAGATTCGAATTGAAGATGTTGTTGTAATTGATTATAAAATATCTTCATTCTACGAAATAAAAAATTAAAAGAAATAAACTCTATTAAAAACCCGAAATTTTTAAATGTTTAAACCAAAATTTTTTCTTTCATTATGTCAATTTAAAAATGGAATTTTATTAAATTTTAAATTTTTTTCTTAAATTTTTAACTCTTTTTATTTTAAATTTTGGGTTAAAAAAATTTTGTTTATATTTTTAATTAATCAAAATTTTTACCTTTTTTATTTTTAAATGGAAAAAGTTTTTTATAAAGCATTTTCGTTTTAAGAAGGGGAAATTAAGTTAAAATATCTAAAATTCATTTAAAGGATTTAAAATTGGGTGATAATTTTATAAATAATATTTTTATCTTTTTGAATTGTGTAATTTTTTGTAAAATACTTAGCATGGGGATCCTTAAATCTTTTTCCCAAATATAATTTTGACTTAATTGGTTTGAGGGGGCTTTTTAATTTGGAAATCAAAACCCCCATACTTATAATCAAAAGCTTTCCCCTAAAAATTTAAAAAGTCATTTTTTAAAAAGCATGAAATATCTGGGGGTACGCTAATTTAATGGTATGATTGAATTAAAAATTTTTATTATACTTTTTTAAAATCAATCGGAATAAAATTAGTTTCCTTAATAAATTTAAAATAGTTTAAAAAAAATTAATCATTTGAAAAAGGAGGAAAATTAAGTTTAGAGTGGGCACTGGAAAGTTTAATTTTTTAATCGGGTCCAAATAAAATTTCTTAAGAAAAATGCTTTTTGGTTTAGTTCATAAAGATTAAATTGTAGAGGTTATTTTGAAAACCCCCACAAAGTGCTATTTTATAATTTTAAATGAATCAAATAATTTATTCTAATAAATTGGAGAACTTTAAGGATTCCTGATTTTGCATTGAAATCCCTAAACTTGTCTGTGTCTCCATGAAATTCAGAAAAGATTAAATATTTTTGTTACACAAATTATTTAAAAGGTTTTTTGGGGCTAAAAATCCTTTTTTAACTAATTTTGAAATAAAAGTTGAATAATAAATTTCTTTAAAAGAAATAAAAATTTTTTATTTTTAATTTTAAAATATTTTCCCCTTTTTTTAAAAATTTTAAAAAAAATTTAAGATATTTTTTTTAGAAAAATTTTTTTTAATTTGTTTAAATAATTTAAATTTTTTTTAATTTTTATTTATTTAACAAAATTAAAAATAATTTAAAATAAAAAAGTTCGTTTGCGATTGCCTGTTAATAAATAATTAAATAATTTGGTAAATTTACCTAACACTGATTTGTTCTTATTTGAAAACGCTAACTCTTTTTAAATTTCAGTCAATGGCTTATTATTGATTTTTTGGTATCGTCCCGCAAAAATCAGAAAATTTTTATAGAAAATTTTTCCCCTTATGGGAAAAAAAAAACCTCTTTAAATTATTGGTTTTTCGAATTTCCAAATATTAAACTAATTTTGTAAATTTTTTATTGGCAAAAACAAAATAAAAAGTTGTAAATTTCAAAAATTGTTCAAAAAATTACTCCCAAAAAAATGTTTAATTAAAATGAAAAAATAGAGCAAATTTTTGGTTTTAAAAAATATTTTTTTCCCTTTTTTTTCCCCTAAAAAAAATTTTATAAAAGAAAAAAAATAAATCTCTCACAATTATCAATAAATTAAAAAAAGTTTTTTAAGCTTTTATTTTCTTTATTTTGTTTGGGTTAAAACTTATTTACTTTAAAAAAATTTTTTTTATTAAATTTTGAATTTTTTTTTGGTTAAATTTATTTTTTAATTTTTAGATAAATTTTATTTTTTATTAAAAAAATGATAAATTTTTTTTTTTATCTAAGTTTTTGTCTACTTGTATTAACCCTGAAAGTCAATCGTGGGAAGGGTTATCAAAACCCATAAAATAAACTAAAATTTGTGATTGATAATAAAAAAATTTAAAATTTATTAGATTGTCCTTAGTTATTAATTAGCAGCAATCGTAAAAAAAAAAACAGTTTATTTGTCTATTAAATAATTTTTTTTTTTATAAAGTTTATAACCAAAAATCCCTTTAACTCTTTTAATTTATTTTTTAAAAAATTAAAAATTTCAAATTTTTAAATAATTTTAGTAAATCCTCAAATTTAAAATTTTTTTCAAAATTATTTTTATAAGTCATGCTGTCATCTTATTCAAGTTTAACATTAGTGCTTAAATTATTTATAGATATTGAAAGTTGAATTAAAAAATTTTTAGGATATCAGTTTCGATACGAGGTCCTTGTATTACCACTTTGCCACTGCTATCATCGTAACTCTCAATTATGAGAGCGTATACTAATGATATTAATTTATTAGTTTATTGTTTCATTATTTTGAAAATTAAAATTAGAACCAGAAGTACACTTCTAACTTACAGATGAGATATAACGATCAATTCTTTATTATAAGTGGCCAGAAATCTCAAAAGCTATTCTTGTATGAAATCAAGAGCCAAATAATAAAGTAAAGCATTTTTATTGAGCAAGCAAAGATTAAGGGAACCCCTTGAAGATACTCGAAAATAATGCTTGCCGTCAAAATGGAACTGAATGATCCAAGATTAATGTCCCTCTAAAATAAGAGGTAAAACCTAAAGGTGCAATTATTATACGTTCAACCCCGATTTTTGACTACTGGCTAGGAAGCCAGCTAGTGCAGTAAGTAGCAACTGTTTTTCGTCTTTTTACTGAACTTTAGAGAAGTGGCTTCAAACCCATCCATGATTGGCATGTTTAGATCCATAAATTACCATATAATTGTGGAATTTAATAAAGTAAATTACCTTTTTTGACATTTTGTACAATACCGCAAAGGACGCTTACAGTACAAGTTTTACCAGATGGCAACTGCTTCGTCTCGTTCTCCAGGCTTACAGAAGAAACTCAAAAGTTTTTGAAAATGGGGCTGAAGTAATCTATGGGAAAATAATTGAAAATTGGACGGAGAGATGTAATGGTATGATAATTTGCGCTTATTTGCAGTCATGAGAAAGAGTAAAGAAACAACTACCAATTTTTGCTTCACTCTTCTTAAGTTTATCACCATATACTATAGACTGTCTAAAATTTAGGTGGGAGTCTTAGATTATTTTTTCTCTTCAATAAATTTCCCCAAATGTCAGAAGGTTTATTTAGGATCTACTTTAAGGCTTCCAAAGCTTGAATTAGAGAAGAAAATGACGGGGTTGGTAATTTAAAATGTGCTATATTAAACAAGTAATCAAGGGCTTACTGTTACAATAAATCATAGATTTAATAGACTGTCCTATGTACGTGTATGTAGCGATTAAGTATTTAATATTATTTATCTTATTCTTTATTCTAAATTAAAAACGCCTTATTGTTTATTATTAAAAAACTAACTAATGGCTTATTGCAAGAAGCGCATTCATGAACATTTACATAGTTTTTAGTGTATGTGGTAGGTACTAGCCCTACTGTGATAGTGTCTTGATAGATAACGTAGATTGTAATATTTAACCATAAACTTTCATTATTGGCTTGCAGCTTACTGTGGCTAAATTTAACTATATACTTTGCGCAATTAATATGTAGTAGAATGATAAGAGCTTAACTTAAAAATTATAGCAATCTTCGGGATTAGTTGAAAAGATAGACAATATTTGGTCTGTTGAATATGACATCACATTATTAGCATTATCCACTATTATATAATCTCTTTTAGTCAAAATTAAAAGTAAAAACCTTATATTTATTCTTTGGTATTAAGCTGTGCTTACAGAGCCTGCGCATTTAAAAAAATTAAGTTAAATTGAGGATCAGTGATATCGTAGAAGCTGTTTACTTGCAAATTTTATGAATAAGATAAATTTATTAAAGTAATAATATTCTTTAATGAGCAAGTTTTATCTTTCTTTCCCGATTATATAATAGATTGATTGATTGTTCATCACCAATAATTTTTATTAGAATTAAAATAAACTCACTATACTCTTCGAGCACTCAACAGTGTAGTAAAATTTAGTATATTATAATTTGTTACAATTTTTTACGTAGAGAATAAGAGTTTGAATAGTTTCTGATAGGCAAGTTGAAAATAATTTATAATTTAAGTTGATGCGTATATAGTGAGTGTTTGATATCTAGAGTTATCTGGATTGAAGTCGTTAGTATGTTTGAGATTGAAAGGGAAAGGTTAAAATTAATGTAAAATTTAAGTTTAAGAGAAAGTTTGATCACCAGCAACTGGCATTACATATTCTGGCCAAAGTGTCTGCATAAATTTAAAAATCAAAACGATTTTGAGTCTGATACACCGTGTATGAAGTAGGAAGACATTCAATTAATTGCAAATATAAAGAAAGATTAAAGGAATTAAAAATTATTGCTAGGCAGATGCATCACTTGAAGTACATTAATTTCATTAGAGTGAAATATATATCTGAGAATTTAATAAAAAAGAGAGTTAAATTAGATATTAAATTAAAATGGATAATTTCAGTGGCAGTGAAGTAAATAATTATTACACCATTCGATTCATCATGAAATTCTAAGAACTTTTTATCTTTGCAACTATTGTGTGGGAGCGCTCAGTACAGAGTTATAAGCGACAAAAACTTATAGAAGTGACATTTGGAGTTTGGGAATTTGAGTTCATCATATCTCGATGCTGAGAAGTGCTATATAGATGACTAAAAAAGAAACTCATATTAACTTTTGATAATCTATCGAACGAACTACAAATTAGGGGGATAAATCTGTGATTTCAACTGTCTCGAAGTTACAACTCTCCATTTATTATTTTAACCAATCATCGATTTTAATTAAAATTCCTACTATAATAATTATAAATATAGGTGATTAAAAGTTAGGTTAGCTTGATACAACCAAAAGGGTATTGGATTTGGTACTAATTCCTTGAACCATCATAATAAATTTAAGTTAAAGATAACCAATAGTATTATAAAATATTGAAAATATTGATGATTGATTTAAAAATTGATTAAATGAATAGTAGTCTGGATCTTATTTCTTTGCGAGAACAGAACAGCAATCTATTAGAATGAGATAGTATATCTCTACCCCCACATTGTTAAAAGAAATACTTGCTTTTATTACTTATTCTGCACCTTAGAAGGGTTAATTAAAATCATTACTACTGGGATCGTTTTAAGCAAGGAAAAATAAATACAAATTGGATCGTATGTAATCAAAACCTGCTTATTTTAATTAAAGTATCAAATAAGCATTAATGTTTCTAGCTTTAATTATTATTGGTAGCATCAAATTGGTAGTTAGATTTTATGAATTCAACATTTGTACCATAATTGTACAGCCACGCTTTGCCATTAGTTAAACACAACGGGCATTGCAAAAAGAAAGGGATTGCTAATTTATCCCCAGTTTAAATTCATCTTTTAAATTTAATTTGTATAATTAATTTCAAGATTTAAACTCTTGAAAGTTTCACAAGGCTTATTATGCAATTATTTAAAGTTAATATCAGATTAAATTTCTAATAGAATTAATAATACAACTTATAATGAGCCTTTAATGCATTTTGACATTTTTAGACATTTTAAATAAATTATAATTTTTCTTATAGATTTATTGAATTAATTATTTTGCATTCAATTTTTTTTATTTAATCTGAGTTTTAGGGCTAACAAATGTAATGTAGAATACCTCTGCAATAAAACAGTGAGGGTGAATACTATACTTGGGTCGAAGTTTGAGTAGCTTATCTTGAAAACATAAACTCCTACGTTAGCCTAAATATAAATTAAGTGTTTTAAATTATCTCGCTAATGGCTTGTGTAAGAGAGAGTGTTGAGTCGAGAGGGTTGTAAATGAAGGTTTCATCATCTAAAAGCGAATAGGAACCTCCACTTTTTGTTATTTGCATATTAAACGTACTCTATTTTATTAAAAAAATAATATTATACGTTCACCCCCGATTTTTCAAAAACTTTTGAGTTTGCTTCTGTAAGGCTTGGACGAACGAGGACTGAGCAGTTGCCATCTGAGTTAAAACTTGATACTGTAAGCGCTCCTTATTGGCCGAGTATTGCTACAAAAATGTAAAAAAAAGGTAATTTTACTTTATTAAATTCCACAATTATATGGTAATTTATGGATCTAAACATGCCAATCATGGATGGGTTTGAAGCAATTTCTCTATAGTTCAGTAAAAAGACTAAAAAAGTGGCTACTTACTAGACAAGCTGGCTTCCTAGACAGTAGTCAAAAATCGGGGCTGAACGTATAATATGTATAAAAATTTTGAATTATTTGTTAAAGCATTTTCTTGTTTCGTAGGTAAATTACTCACTCAATTATAATTTAACACAATAACAATTATATGGAGTAGGGAGTAACTGGTTGGCTAAAAATTAAATTTTAATTGAAATGAATTTAAGACTAGTCAGATTGTAGACTGTCACCACTTAAAAATAAAAATACTAAGTACTCTTTCATTATACACTGCTTATTTTGCTTAAATTGTACTTGTTGTTGCACAATTAATTGCCTTAATGTTTATTATTTTGTAAGGTTTATCAAATATTTTATTAAAGGAAACTTTACTAAATTTAATCACAAGTGGAGTAGAAGAATTATAATTTTGTTTCTGCTCCATCCACGTTGGGGATTGTAACTGCATTCTTGACAGTGTCAGGATTTGTATCAGATAAATTATTCAACTTTAATTTGAGTTTAATTATTAAAATTATGTTAAGGTTTTATACTAATTATCAATAAAATTAGAAGTTAGCTCTACAAGAGGCTAAGAATCTTGCTAGTAAGAAATCCTACCTGATCCATATTGCTAACTTTAATTGATAAGCAGATATTAATATTTGTATGCGAACAGGGATAAAATCTTGGCAGATATTGCACTGCGTTATCTATCTTTAATAAAATTGTAAATTAATATACTCTTCAATTTACTATCTCAGCATTAATTGTAGTCGTGTCGTAATCGTTCCCAATTACTCTGTAGATAGTGACACTCTGTGGTTCGAATTCACAAGGCTGCATTATTTTGATTTAGAATGAAGAGGCCACACCGTAATAAGCTTTAACTTTAATTGCGGTTGTCTTATGCATCCAATCAATACTAGGGTCATAGTTAACCACTATTCTTGATTCAGCGCTCAAGCTAAATAATTTGAAAAGTGCTGAACTAATTTAGATTTATGACTCTGTTTAATATAGGAGAAAATCTATTCGAAGCGAGATTTTGATTAATGTATTTAATAAAGAGATGGGAGTTAAAATATCATTCACTTTAATAATTATAGCAACATTTAATTCAGCATTAATTTTAAGAGCTTAATATCTACGCAACTTGTGGAGTACTCAGACCTGAGTAATGCGGGATTCAAATTTAGATGAAGGAGAAAATAAATAGAAGATGATTGTAAGTGAGCGCTACATATCTCACTGCTGTGCTATATGCATAATTTAAGATTAACTCTTATTAATTTTGATTTTGTATTTAGTAAGCTGCATCGCAGGGTGCATTTGTGATTTTAACTTCCCAAATGTTGCAGCTTCTTATTTATTACTTAAATCAATGTTATTTTTATTAAATTCTATGGAATAATTGAGTTTGAGATATAGGTTCCAGTGTATTCATTATAGAATTCAAGACTTAGTTAATTAGGTTAAAGCTAGTTACCTAAATTATCGTATGCAGTTAAGACGTTTTAAAATGTATTTTGCCCGTCAGACATATAACATCCTAAAATATCGTAAGGGTAAAGATAAATATAATAGCATTAAAAGAGTTGCCGCTTTTCCAGCATTGATCGTCAAAGGTCCATTTATTTACATCTAAAATGGGCAAAATATTATATTTGATAGCCAAAAATTAAATTTTAGCATTTTTAGCATTTATTAAATATTAAATTTCTTTAATTTTAGCACTAGATAATTAAAGCAAAGCAATAAATTAGATATTTTTCTTTAAGAAAGAGCCATGTTTAAAGTGCTGTGTTTAAATTCAGGATTTGGAACTCCTTTTTAAGTGTTTTAATAATTATTTGAGAGTATAAATTTAATACTCATAAGATTTTTTTTAAAAAGATGCATATAAATAAATTTAATTACTTTAAAAATTATGTGTTTTACTTTTCGATATTTATTAAGAATAAATGGGCCATTTTAGATAAAATTGCTTGTCAAAGTGTTCACACTAAAAAATACTTAAATACAACATTAAGTTCACCATGTTGTAGTTAAACTGAATTTAATATTACTTAATTTAATATTTAGTAGTAGAGAGAGAAATATCCATATCTTGTTAGAGAAGGTGTAGAGTATTTGATTCTTAAGTTTCCATCTAAATCTGTGTCAGTATAATTTTAAATAAATTTTTTTTTTAAAGAGTAAAAACAAGGCTAAGAAATGATTCCTACTGCAAGTCTAAAAATTATTTTTAAAATAATTTGAATAAATATAAGTTTTAGAAAACTAGTTAAACGGTGCAATCAGTTCTCGTATTTTGACCTATATAAGTATAGGTTCTAAATTTAAATTGATAATTGTATTTAATAATTTAAATAAGATCTAACATTTATGTCGTTCTGGTAGAAAACTGAATTGTTTAAAGTAGCGAATCCACCAAAATCGGTACATTCTTCATTTATAGATGAATAAATAGTCTAAAATATTGTAGGAATCTTCATACATCATAGAACTCAATTATCTGCCATGTTTTATGCTATACTCAGATTTAAACTCATCATTTAATAATAAATGTTTATTAAATATAGATGAAGAAGCAGGTACTTCCTGTTTTGAGTATAAATTAATTTGTCTAACTGAAAATATATTAATTGAGATGATGACTTAAGTTTAATTATTTAGATTAGTTGTGTGGTTTAAAATCTGGCCAACCGTAATTTAAATCGTCCAAAGAAGAACTAATGTAGCTATATTCGTGCTTTAGTATGCTTATTTCCGCTCCAAACTTCTAAAACAAACCATTTTTAAAGTTAATAGAGATTGCGAGGTGGATCTGGATATTTAGCTTTTCTTGCTTATAGGCTGATTAATTAATTTAGACATTTAAGAGGACACTTAAATTTTTATTATTATATTAAATCTAAACCTTACTACAGAAGAAGGTTATAAATATATTTTTAGATATCTTTCAAATTATAATTAATCAAATATTAAATTAGAAAGTTAAAATTCAGTTCGCACACGACCGGCACTAGGCACCAGTCGATCTTTCCCTGAAGGCTTTCTAGTTTGGTTTTCCTTTGACTGGTGGGTGAGTGCTTAAATGAGGCAAGTGATAATGGCATCTGAAGCCCTGAGGAAGGTGGTTGCAGCAGCTCCTTGGAGAGATAATCAAAGGTGAGTTGTTCCCACTCACCCTTCTAATCCTATTAGGCGTGGAGGGATGTGATATATGGGCAAACACTCAGTCATGCAGTTGAACAGAGAAGCCAGACGCTACGGAGCAGCGACTTGCTCTCGGTCAGAAGCTACCGGATTTTTTTTCTCCTTTAGGTTTTTTTGGATGGTACGCAGAAGCCCGGGGCTTCTGCTCAGAGTGTGAGGTGGCGGGGGTGCCACGTGTTTAATATCCCTATTCGGCTGGTAGGGGTTTGTGTGAGTCAGATAAGTGCGTCACAGCAACATCATTGACTTCACGACTTATCTTATTTATGCCGGGTGCCCTTTATTCCCTTAATTATTATTATAATTAATCATCTTCTTTTTTACACTGCAGTTATGCAAATACCATTAACATTTAAAATAAACGTAGAAGGAAAAAGAATTATTTAGTTATCTTGATAGACAAGAAAATATCAGATTAGTGTCTTTGGTATTTCCCATTCATGATTTACGTAAAATTAAAAATCTAAATAAGATATTAAATTTAAAAATATGTATACACTATAATTTTAGTTTACCTGATTGAGACATCGAAGTTGGTGAGTAATTTTTTCTCAAATTCGAAGCCTTTATCATAGAGCGATAGGTAATCCTCCATTATGTTAAACTCACTCTATGGGTGACTCAAATCAGCCATAGATACCACATATATAGTCAGAGGAAGTACGTCGTCCATCGCATTCAACTCTAACTTAAAAGAAATAAACTTTCCTTTCCAGTGATCTACTATAGTTGTCTTTAAATGGCTGAATGATTGATTAATGCAAGCTAGTTTATCCCTTGGGGATTGAAACTGCTGCATCTTCTCGAGACTTTTAATAGCTTCTGCATAAGGCAATTCACATCTGCTAGTTCCGCAATTTAATCCTTGAGAATAATGACCACCGATGTCGTGTCTGTTTGCAGCAGTCGACGAAGAAGTCTAGTTAAACAGCTGCTCGTTATTTCCATTCATGTTATCTTGAGCACCTATGTCATTTCTGATTTGAGAGCTTGAGAGATTATTGTCTCTAAATGATTCTAACAAAATCAACATTAGAAATATTGTCTGATCTGTGTGAATCATACTGACTTATGTTTGTTTAATTTCCAGTTAAATCCTTGAGGTGATCTTCAAACTTAACAGTGTGTGGAATGTTCTCTCCTATAATGAACTGCTACTTTATTCCTAGGTAAATCATCACTTCATGAGCAGTCATGCGTTTTATAAGGCCACTGCGTCCTACGAATAAATGATCCTCTTCCTCGTTCTTGATTGCGTACATAGCAAACAATTTGTCGTACAGCTCAATTAAAATAATATAAAAAGTAATAGAGCTTTGAGAAAATGTACTTCTCAACTGAGGGGCGACAATGGGTCATAAGAGATTTAGCATGCTATTTTCCTAAGTTATACTCAGAGTTGAATGAAGATACTGTTTCTTAAATCAAACTCATAATTCCCTCCATCTATATATTGATAAGAGCAAACTTAAGTTCTTACAGGTTATGGGAGTAGATTTGCAGATTCCCTCAATGATTTAATTAAAAGAAATATATATATAGTGAATTTGATTTATACTGTAGGTGGAAGCATTCAATATACTAGGCTACATTTTTGCCAAGGGTGTACTAGTCACTAGAAAGTATTTTATGGATCTAGTATATTGAACTGGTATCATTATATTGCTGACTCTATTCTTCGTCACTATCATCATCTGAAGCAATTCTTCTGGCTCCTGTCTTATTATTGACTTGAGTTCTACTATTTGCGTTTTTCTTGTGGTAGTTTGAGTTATTTTACTGTCCCCTTGGGGTAACCTGAGTAGTGTTTTATGTCCCAGTGTTTGCTGCATTTCCCTAAGTTTATAATGCCTCATTCCTTAGGCTGGGTGGGAGCTAAGAAACCGCCTCATGCAACTTGTTCTTAAAATTCTGTAGGAATTCTTGCAGCTTATGTGAGTCTCCATACAAACCCTTAAGAGCTATCTTCCTGCAAACTTTTACCTCATTCACTGATATTGATAACCTTATTGCAGAAATTTGAGACTCAGAAGAAACTTGCTCGTTCATTTAATATGTGAAAACAAATAGCAATATGATAAATCAATTTGCCTTTTAGTTTCAGAAGAGAAAGTAGGAATACAGCGCTAGAAGATTTTCTTGAGACTAAATGGTTCCTTGTTAACTGCAGTTGCAATGTTTTGATCCATTTCAATAACTTGGAATTTTAAAAAAAAATAATTATTTTGTACTTGAAGCTAAAGTTTAATTTTTGCTGTTTGCAGATGGATGTGAATATTTCAAACACGTCATTACCTGACACCCCAAGAGGAATGTTTACTTTCATTTGAGGGAGTTAAGGCTTCAGTTAGTACCCAGCAAATTATCGCGGCTTGGACTTTCCTGGCTAACCAGTTTAGGGAGCACCATCAATATCTTCAAACTCATCATAGTAGCCGCCTCCCTCTGTATTGAAATGCTGATAATTCTTAGAAGTATTTCTTGCATCCACTGTTTCAACTTCATTCTCCTATTACAAAGAGTTATTAATTAATTATCTTACAAATACTTAAGGGCGATTATTTTGTGGAGCTTTCTGTTCCTCATAGTCTTAAGAGAATCCTTTTGCAAGTTTATACTTTCCACTGCCTGCATCATTCAACCCCTTTTTTAGTTTTGAACTCACATAAGCATCTTTAATTAAACTCAACTAAATTAGCTTTAAATTATGCTACTTGCTTATTCTGATGAGCAGCACTAATCAAGTCTACAGTTTGTGAATGGCCGCCTCCTGGAGAGGTTGTTAAATCATCTAAACATAGAGCACCTCCATCTCTTAACTCAATCTAGCTTTAGCCAAGCCCGATATCACTCTCATCATGCGGAATGTGCAATCCTCTCAAAATAAAAAGCAACGCAAATTATTTTTTAGTCAAGTTTCGATTGGAGTCTTGATGCATGTGATGGTGTGTGTCTGCGTAATCGTAGTTGTTTGAAAGATCGATGTCTGGGTTGTACTCAGTTGAGTGGTGCTGCTCGAGGTGTTTGCTAGTTTCATCTATCATCTGCTAGTACTTTAATGGATCGCTCCCGTGCTAGCCTGAGATAAGTAAGCAATTATAAATTTGATTTGTGAGTGTTTTTCGAAGGAAGAATGATTAGGAAAAGCGTTGATGCTCATTTAAATCGACTATTAATTTATAATTATTATTTAAAATGAAGAGTGTTAATCTAAACTAATATATTTAATCTAACTATAATTGTAAATAATTGCTATTTCTGTAGCATCCTTCGTCCTTGCTCTTCCTTATTCTTCATGTGAAATTGATTTTTCAATAAATGTACAACTGCTTTAACTCAGAGGACTTCTGAAAAGTATCTCTATAAAGTCCAATAATTTTGAGAGATTAAGTTCTGAATTATCGATAGCTATAGAAGTGAGTGAGATGAGTGTGATTTAATTAATAAATAAAAGGGGTTGTTTATTAAATTACGATCTTTTTTAATAAATTAACTAATGACAGACAACAGCAACAACAACAACTATACCAAGAACGCACCAACTACTGCAAACCCTAAAAATTAAACTCTCCTCGTCTTATTATATAGATTTAGCTATTATTCGTTTGTTTAAGACTCAGCTGCGGTGACTAGTGAGCAATAAGACTTGCTTGAGCCTGAAAAAATAGGAGACTTCATAATAGGTAAGCTAAATTTAGGAGATAGAAGGAATTCTCAAATATTGATTAGGAAAAACTATGGGCAGGGGAACATTTGGGAAGGTGAAGCTGGGGACACATACCAGCACAAATGAAAAGGTACGTCCACTCTCTATCTTTTCAGATTAACTTTCATTCTGAATCAACAAATCTCTTTTCTTAATATAATATTGAGCACGCTAACAGACAGAGGAAATGGATTTCAAGGAATCAAATTTGACCTCTTGCTGTTTCATTTCGAACATCTATAAATATAGTGTATATATATTTTAATCTATATTTTAAGCCTGATTATCGTGTTAGGATTTATACTCTAAAAAAGCAATATCGACTTTCTTACTAATCTAGCTAAATAGGTGGCAATTAAGATTCTAGATAAGTAAAAGATCAAGGACTTAAAATATAGTATACTATTCATCATCTTCATCATACTATATTTATAAGACTAGTCTGACTTGGAGAGAATAAACAGAGAAATTAAAATTTTGAAGAAACTAAGACATCCTCATGTAGTCCAGTTATTCGATGTAAGTCTTACTCCAAAATAAGTTAATACGTATCCTAAAATTCTTGGGGATAAGCTGGATACAATTCAAAAAGAATATTTAAAATAAAATGGCAAAAACAGGGACTATTTAGTGAGAAAATGAGACATATTTTTTAAAAAGATGATTGCCTTTATAATTACAAACCTCGCAAATTATCTTTTTTTCAATCGTAGTCAATTCAGGTGCTTCTAAATAAACTTGAAACTCCTCTTTGTATAATGAAACGACATTTTTAATTTAGATTTAACAGACTAATTTGAACTAATTCCTTATAGATCATTGAAAATGAGCGATATCTTTACTTGATAATGGAGTACTGTTCTGGTGACTAGATCATGAAAGCAATCCGCAAAAATGGCAGACTTAAGGAAACTGAGGCCTGCAAATTTTACCAGCAGATAATCTCAGGAATTGAATACATCCACCGAATTGGTATTGTACATAGAGATATAAAGCCTGAGAATATTCTGCTAGATCACAATAACAATGTGAAGATAGTTGATTTTGGGTTGGGAAATCTTTACTAACATGGATCGATGTTAAAAACAGCTTGTGGAAGTCCTTGCTATGCAGCTCCTGAAATGACTAAGGGATAGATATATCACGGCCTTCTTACTGATATATGGTCGAGTGGAGTTGTGCTCTTCGTTATGGTGTCAGGGTAACTACCATTCCAAGATAGAAACACTAGCAAGTTTAATTATTTAAAAAGATTTTCAACTACATAAAATGCAAGTTGTACTAAAAGATTCAAACTGCTGACTATAAAATGCCTGACTACTTATCAGATTCATGCAAGGATTTCATTCGCCATGTTCTTGTTCCAGACTGGAGTTAACGCTATCGTATTGATGACATTAGAGTTCACCCTTGGTACAACATGATTAAGCCTTTAGAAAAGGATGGGATCATAATTGAAAGACAGGAGATTAGTATTGACGATAAGATAATTTAGCGTATGGAGCGTGACTATAAACTTAACACAGACAGAGCTAAGCAAGAAATAAAGTAGAACAAATTTACCTCTAATACTACTATCTACTATTTGCTGTTGAAGAGACATGAAAGAGTTGGCATTCTCAGACAGTAATTCTAAATTGATTTGCAACGTAAGAAACCTAAAGTCAATTTAATTGATTAGTATTTTCTGTTTGAGATTTCTAAGTACAAATGATTCTAGATCAGTAATAACAGCAGGAAGCGAACATGAACGAGAACCCTGTGAATGGATAAGTCCTTTAATAAAACTTGTTATCTTTAATTATCTCCCTATATTTTTAACTCTGTAAATAACAACTACTCCTCTATTCATCACCCTCAGCCCTCTGTTTAAACTTAGCCCTAGCCATAATTAACAGCTCAGTCCTTCTTCATTTAAGGATGATTCAAAGTAGAGACTAAGAGAGCAATCCCTTTAAGGGCAGGCAGATTTTACTAAGAAATAAAGAGTTGAGCACTCCACTGATGTCAATCGCTCTCAAATGCAACCAATTATGAAGCCCACTAACGTCAATTTTATGTCTACAATAAGCCCCGACATGCTCATTCAGCAGCCAAGCTAGCATCAATAGGCGCAACCTCACTTAATTGACCCCTTTTCCAAAGTTAATAACCCAAAGGCTCGACAGCTTATTCAAAATATAGACAAGAGTACTCTGAATAAGATTAATGTGAGCTAAGAGAGAAGATACGATTCTACTGGAGGCAGTGGGAGCGAGCAGCAGACTCAGAACAACATAGAGGCAAGTTAAGCTTCGAATAGCAAACCTCTTTAGTAAAATAGCGGATAGTATAATATAATTTCGCTTGGAAATAATCAATTTTTGTTTAGACTGTGTATTTACTTAATCCTTCAGTTAACAAGCAAATCGATTAACTAAACAGATCATTCCAAAATAATCCTAGCCAAGGCTCTACAGCTTATCCTAACTAAACCAAGCAGGATTTTATTAAGCACCTTTGAACAACCAGACTATTCAGAAGCAGTCGATTATATTAAGTTATAATTTTGTCAATCAATAGTGGAAGACAGTAGATACCTTCTCCATCGTATCAAAATTATTTGTTCTCTGAGAAACTAACTCCCTCACATTACCGTTCCCCAAACCCTATTCCAAATTAACTAGCTTTTCACATCTGCTGGAGGAAACTAAATGGCTGGAACCTTAAATGGCAACTCAGTAGTTATTTCAGATGACAAGAAGTAGTACATCAAGACGAGTTCCCTAAGACAAGGATCAAATCCTTAAAATAAGCCACAAGGCCAGAAATAAGCTGAGATCATTTCAAATTTGTAAGCTCAAATTGCATTAAACTTTACTAATAGGATATCATAAGTGAGCTCTTCATCAACAAAGTATCGCTCTGCATCTCGATCTCATGATTAGACAGGTTAGGCTAATTAGCAACAGCAGATTCCTATCAATTCCTAAAACCAAAAAATGTAGAAAGGGTATGTAATCCAAATTGAAAAGTCTGATTTCCTAATTTAACTTTTAGTCGTGCTTCTTTAAACAACGGTGGAGGACTAAATACACCATCGATGTATGGCAAAGTGAAAACCGTGCTCAATGGATAAACTCCAGCTTCACAGACGATTGGCTCAGGCAACAACACTACTAAGATTGGATCTAAGTTGCTGAATTTGAATTCTTCATTCCATGAGACTTACAAGCTTTTACGAATTTCAATGACTCCATCGATATCGACTTGTACTTATTTATAGTTGTACATGAGTCAAGGAACTGCTGGAACTATAAATACAGGAGCAGTCGCTGGAATAGGCATTCCTGCTGGTATGGGTATAGGAATGGGAAATTTAATTCTAATTTGTTCTTACATAAATTTGGGAGTCCAGTGATGGGCAAAACTTCCATTAATTTTGCAAAGACCCACAATTAGACCATGCAGAATTCGAGAATGGGAGTGCATCAAGGAGGTGGGGGATCTGCTTAGCATAGTAAAAAATATTCTCCCCAACCTAATAGTGGCAGATAAAATTCACCATAAAACCCTGCCAATCTGTCTTTCCATATTAATTGTTATCACTTTATATTTCCAGATAGGTCAGCCAAACTAGACTATCATTGCAAGTAATTTAATGTTCATTTTTGGAATATCATTATACGCAACCCACCTTCCTCCCATCACATGAAGCATAACAGCTACAGTGGAGGCACTAGTTATGGGCCAACAGCTTAGTTGATAAACGGGTAGAACTAACTCATCAATATCAATTAGATGAAAAACTAGTTTACTAACATTAACTATTTTTAATTGAAGATGGTACAGGATCAACAAAATAGCATAAATCTGAGTGGAGGTGGCTCTGTAGGGATGCCAGGAGTAATTAACTCAAATTAATTCGGGATGACTACGACCCTAGGAGGCATTACACTTGGAGCTAATGGCAGTCCTGATGATAGGCATGAGCAGTGGGCAGAACTCTTTGAATTATATCTTTAATTGTCCTCATAATATAAAATGAATCAAGGAATGAATTTGAAGAAGTTCATGAATCAGACTACTCATGACCCAAACCGTATTAGCATCACGCCTGAAGAAATCGCAGCACTCTATGCGAGCTCAAACGCCACCCAGTAAATCATTAAAGGAAAGCGCACAGTTCTCCCAAAGAAATCCTCAATGAGCAAAGTCTACAACCTCAACCAGACTTTCTACTGAAGAAAAATTAATTCTCGAATCTTGTATTCAAAGCAATGAATTCAAACCCATAAATTTACATACGTATAATTTATGAAAGTTTACACTTTAATCGATATCCCGAGTATTGAAAAAATTACTAAAGCTTATTAATCTATTAGAAGGATTCAAATAATTTAAGCAAATTCTCAAACTGGCTTAGATTTTAAATTTAGAAATTTTCAATCAATTCAATCATATTCAATAAATTAAGAGGGATTTTTAAGATAATATAAAATAAATTCATAAAGAACTTTTCTCAAAAGTCTTTAAGCAAAATGACAAGGTTGCCATCTCCGGCTAAGGCTGCATAACATTCAAGACCATAAATTTTAAGATTCATGTAATCACCATACTCAAACATCTTATTACTTGGCAAAAGCGTATTCTTATTACCTATTTCTAATCTTTTCATCAGCTAAAAATGCACATTTAATTTAACGATTATTTTCAAGGGACTCTTACTGATGATTGCATGGCACTGCCTCTTTTCTACGATATATTTATCTTGTCTTGAGTTATTCCTATATCCTATGTTTATGCTTAATCTATCATGAGAAGTGATGCCTTTCTTTGCTGAAACTTTTGCTATGCTATTTAATTCTTGATTTGTTCGAAGATCAACTCTCCTCTTTAATAAAAAGCACCTTTGTGCTCTCATCGTTTTAAGACTGCTTCTTTTTAAAACTAAATCAGTTAAATTATTTAATCTTGAGTACTACAATTTAGCCACTCTTGCTCAGAAATACATCGACATAGCGACAGTCCTCGTTCTCGATTATATTTTTTTAAAAAAATAAGTTTGATTTCTGAAGTTTGCAAGCCTCTCTGACAACGATGACAAATGTGTCTCTCTCCATGATACTACACAAAATTATTTCGACCACCACATATAAGACATCCCTTCGGATAGAGAGCAGGAACAGATTCAATATCCATTTTATAAGGCTCTACTTTAATGATGTTCGCCTTTCTTGTAAAAATCTTTCTTACAATATAGCTAGATATAATTTGTAAAGAGTATTTTCTTTAATGATGGACAACCTAAGAATTTCTTCTCTATGCAGTTATCACAGCTGATTTGGGTCTTGAATTATTGTAGTCTTTTTCAATATTTTGAAACACCAATGGCTTCCTTCCCTTTTATTTTTAGTATCTCTCCAATCCTTTGTTGAATTATTTGTCATATTTTTCTTATCTAATCATAATTTCACCTGTTTCATCCAACCCTTCAACTTAACTACTCTAATTTAAAATCTTCTATGTATTTTGTGATAAATTTTGACTTTGATTAAGAAAATGCTCTTTATATTGCAAGTTACTTCCTTTATTTTACTTTAGATTAGAAAGTAATCTACTATAGAATCTTTAATTATCTTGATTGTCAAAATTTTAAGTCTGTTGAATCTCGGAATAAATTTACGAATTACCAATAACTTGTTAAGCTTTTGAATTCTTTGGTATAAAACTCATGCCTGTTTTAGTTATATTTTTTGAAATATTCTCTGTCAAGTTAGTTTTATTAAAGGAGTTATTAAAGGAAGTATAGAGCTCTGTTTAAGAGTCGTACTTATTGTCCTATCGCTACTGTTATTTAATTGATAACACTTTCCTCTTCTTCTTTAGGTCGAAGGAACTAAAATTCTAGTAAGCGATCATGTTTGAGTATGCTTTTGTAGATTAAAACTGAGTTTCAGTCCTATAAGAAGTATCTTATTTCAAATAAGTTTAGCTCTATTTTTGAGTATTTAAAGCTTAAGTTCTAGCCAAAGATTCTCCTTGTTTGCTGATGTCCATAGCAGGTATTTATTTTGTAGAGATTATTCCACTCGTATAATACTATTTTTCATTTCTAGATTACTTTCTATTGAAAAGTTCATAGCAGTTTTAGGCCTTTGTTTTTTCTAAATTTTGAGTACGGATTTATTTTCATAGAGGTTTTTCTAATAATTGTCATGATTATAATTCTTTGTAAGAACTTTATGATTTTCAACATTCTTAGTTTTATCAACTCTATTTAAATATAATTTCCTGAAACAAGAGCTGATTCTTTCTCTGACTTTATATCTTTAATCTTTATGTTGAAAGTTTGGTTAACTTTGTTCTCTCTCCCTTAAGAAATGATTCCTAATTATCGATGCTAATAACAAAATAAATGCATAATTTATAGTTGCTCTTCATTTGCTTTATTCTTCAATAAATTAGTGATGTTGCCATTTTATTTGTCTTTTTTACTTAAAGTAGTTGAGTCTTCGCCATCTGTCTCAAACTTCAGCAGTCTCTCCAAGGATTGCTACTTTTATTTAATTTTATTCTTCATTTTCCTATTGGCTGCTGCTTGGGCAGTTATCAAAGATTTGAAGTTTATTTTCTGGGGAGAGGAAATAATATCAGTCTAGTTTAACTTTTGCTGGTCAGCTGCAGTCTTTGCTGCCTCAGTGAAAGAATTTTTATTCCTATGAACTTGAAAAATGAAAACGCAAAAATAGTTTTGAAGATATAAGTTTTTGTAACTTTAGTGGGAGTAGAGGTAGATCCAATTTACTTTTTTACAGATTGTCCGTTTATAAACTTCTAACTGCCTGCAAAATTGAGCTGGGGAGAGGATAACAAAGCATTCTATCGTTTTGTGGCTAAAGTAGGACTCTAGCCACTATTCAAACTGGGGGAGAGCATGTCGAAGGTGGGACTTGAGTCTTGCCGCAGTTGCTAAAATATTTACTCGATTGAGCAGTCGTAGGCCTAAGGAGGGTGGAGTCATTCTTCCTCCTCCATCATAACACTGAACTTCTTAAATTTGTGCTTTCCAGTCAGACGAGCATAAAATATCTCTTATAAATTAAAATGTGCGCATTTTGCTTTTGAATGTGCTCAGAAACTAAAACTCTTTCATGTGTGGAGCGCAAGCTAGGAGGGAGCCTTCATCTATCATTCTTAACCTCCTCTGTAGTTTTAAGTCAGTGAAGAGCTGGCTTTTTCAAATTCAAAAAAGTAAAAAATATAATTGCTTAGAGTTGTCATGCTGATATATCGGAGAAGTTATAAATTTTAAAAAAGAATAAAATTAGATAAATTATTCCCTACTATAGTTACAATTTTCGTATAATCTTAAAAGCATTGATTCTAAAGTGAAATTGAATAAGATGTATTGGAGCATTTACCTTCATCATTCTGATAAAAATCTCCCTGGTTAGAATATATATAATTTCTGAGAAAGAAAAAATCCCTAGAAAATAATTATTAGCAATTTAAATATGCAGGCTTCACTTCAAGAAGATACCGCTTCTATAATAGATAACAACTCAGACTGGGATACTTCAACTATAAAGGAGATCCAGTTTAACTTGCATTCTTATTTATTTGGAACAGTTCTAAATCTGCTAAAAGCATTAGGAAGATGCAAAAGCCTTTTGCACCATATGCAACAGTTTAAAAAAAATTTTACTCTAAATTCAATCTAAGTTTGCTGTGTGTGTTCTGCTTAGTGAGAGACGACGATGATGACACTGCCTAAATATTTTTCTTTAATAAAAGTTGAATGCTCAAGTTGACAATCATGTGCACAAGCCAGTGAATGCGAAAACTTACTGTTCACAATCGAGCAAGAGATGGAAGGAACTTCAAGGTAGAGCCCACACTCTTGATCAACTTTATGATGAGAAAATTCTTGAATTAGGAAACCTCTGCTCTTCGATGTTTAAGTCCATGTCCACTCAAAATCCTTCTCAGTAAGTTAATGAGCAATTGGAGCAACAGATGCTTCAAAATAGAGAGAAGGTAGATGTAGTGAAGAAGTTCGTTCGCGAAGTAGATATTCTCCTTGAGAAGGTAGAGGCTGTAGAAGCTGAAAACAGAGCAGATCTTATGGTGATGTTTGTGCAAAGACTAACTGAGTATCAACAACAAGCTACTGCATTAGAAAAAGTGCTCAGTTAGATGACTATTGAAAAGGTTATTGAGGAATCCTTTGAGGACAAATCAAACAGAGAATCTGAACAGTCTATAATAACTGAAGAGGGGAATCAGAAATCAGTCAACAACTATCTCATCAAAAAGATTCACACTCTTGAGGACAGAATTAATTTGAGGTTCGAGAGAGAACAAAAGGCAACAGAGGAGCTCGTAAAAGCAAGCTAGAGTGATACTGCCAAGGTTGAATCTATGCTAAACGAGAGAGATTTGAAGCATCAGAAAGTTTGCAGAGAACTCAAGACCAGTATCAAATCAAAATATCCTAACTACATTAAGTGTATTATGGAGTTGAAGGATGAGCTGTATTCATGGTCCCATCACACTCATTTAATATATTTTATTCTCTATTCCAGAGATTGTTGTTTGATCTTCAAATCTACTAGAGGGCCGAACTAAATCCTAGATACGTTGAGAGAGTCTTAAAAGTAAAGATTAGTGATCAGTGCATTTTCGCTGTTTCTCGCATGCCAAACGGAGATATCATTGCGGATGCAAATAAGAGGGCTACTATTCTTTCAGCTGAAAACTTTGAGGTTTTGTAGTAACTGGATCCTAGTGACTCTTAGCTGACAGCTGTCGGTTTCTAAAAAGATAAGATGATTGTTCACTATTAGAGCATGTATAATATATCCTACCAACCTCAAGGAAAGTTTTACCAACTAGCCAATACCTAGCCAATACTGATACTAACAACTGGCAGTATTGCATGTGCATCCCTGATGATGCTCATATCATTCAAGGTGCTCATGGTGGATTGCTTTATGTCTACTCTACCTAACAGTTGAGCTACTTTGTTCAGAAGAAGTGTGAACAGATTCCAGGAGGGCAAGCTATTCATTCGGTACTTAAGTTGGCAGAGTCTCAAAAGTATGCAGTGGGTACAAAAGGAAGTGGGTTGCACATTCTAGACATAAACCTTACAACCTATGAGATACAGAGAGACCCTACCATCTACCTACAAGGAAAGTATTTGACAGACATGGTTGAAGTTAATCCAAACGTAATTATGGTGGCCTCATTTAGTGACTGTTCCTATTACCTTATCGATCTAAATACAAAGGAAACTCATTTCCTTTGCAAAGGCTACTCTGCTTATGCTATGGGAATCGCAAAGTTCCCTGGCTACAACTATGAAACATTCCCTTGGGTTTTAGCAAAAGAGGATGACTGTATCACCCTGATTAATGTAAGAGCAGGGTTCGTCTTAAAGTTAGCAGAAATGTTGACTCATAACCAGAACTACTTCACTCAAAGAGTCATCTTCCCAAACAATGGAGATAATAGGACCTTTGTTACTGATGAAGGCAGCTACTATCTAAGCAAATATAGAATCAGTGAGGTGCTTATAAAGAATCTCAAAGAAATTCATCTCTGGGCGCAAGTCTCAAGCCTTTTAAAGTTTTGAGATCCTAGGCGGGAACTATGATAATAAGAATGCTCCAAGATTAAATTATACTTTGGATTTACTTATTATTGCCAAGAAATTAGAGGATATTTCAATTAATTCTAAATAATTTAACTTTAAGGAGAACTGTGAGAATGAAAATCTAATTTAAAATAACTTATTTACAATTTTACATGTCTTTCATTTCAAGAATTTTGATAATTTGCCATTTATAATGGATTTTCTAAATCTTGGAAGTATTGAAAGTTTGTTTTTATAGATGTTGAAGTGCTTCGTTCAACATATTGCTACTCAGTGCAGATTGGGAAGAATCTTATGGGAGAATATCATTAAATGATATTTTTACAAACAAGATTCAGACTTTAATATATTAAAAACTTATTTTAACCACTTCATGCTTCAGAATACTATTTAATTAATTTTAATTAATATCTAAATTATAATTGACAAAATTTACTAGTTTCAAAATAATTTCATAAATAAAGAACTTAAAAAATTATCTAAACACAAATCTTGTTAAAAAAAGACTCACAAAGCTTGAAAAATATATAAATCCGAGGGTGCCAAATTGATTACAAATTCATAGAGAGGACTCAATCACCAAAGAAAGTGATGATCATCTCATGGTAGTCCTGATGGTCAATATTGGTAATTGACTTAGGGAAACACAAAGCGGCTCTTGAAGGCTCTGTCTCTACCTTTGTCTTTTACCCAACGACTTTCTTCTTCTCCTCAGTATTTGCTGGGACTTCTGATTTTTGAGGAGAGCTTGAAACCTTTTTGTGAAGAGAGATCCAAGTTTACTGTTGAAAGGTGAAGTGAGAGGACTTTGAAGTTGAAACTCTCCCCTGAGGCTTCCTGAGGTGGCGATTTGTCTAGATCTCCTTGTCAATTTCAATGAAAGCCTTCAGTCTCTTGCTCAGCTTAAAGTAGACTGACAAATCTTTCTCCACAAGTGATCTTAAAACATTAAATTTATATTTCAAATTCAAATTTTAGCAAGATTTAATATTCAGTAGTGAAATTAATTTAGAAAATTTTGAATGCATAAAATAATTTTCATAATTATTTTATTATTTAATTTGTTATTTATAGTTTCTTACTATTATTCCCTACTCTCAATATTTTATATCCTTGATAAGATAATTTAATATCTAAATTACGTCAGCTTTTATTTAAAGAATCAGGTTTAGTTCTTTAGAACTAATTTATAATGCTCAAAGCTCTTTTTTATTATATAATTAACACTCCTAAATATATAGATTATATGTTTCTTAACAGCTCATCAAATTGTTTAATTCTGCAAATAAATGAAAGATAAATAATCTTTTTTCTTATCACTTTAAAATAGATGCCATAATTAATTTCTTATTATTTTTAGAGGAATTTCCTCTTCCATTATTCTAACAATCAGGGGTGAGGTCAAAAGTTAAATCAACGGAAATTTAGAGCAATCTGATTGTAATCTACGCTAACTGTAATGGGAGGCTGTTTTTATTTGAAATTCTATTCTAGTTCGGATTTAATTGAAAACCAGATTAATTTAAAATTAGATAAAATTTATTAATTTAATTACGCACTATTAATTAAAAGCAACTTTGAACTGATAGACTTTAGTACATTAGCACAATCAAGGCGTCACCCAATATTTCGAAAGTACGCCATAATTGAGCAAATGTGCAAATGTAGAATTCCGAAACAATAGAAGGCAAGATGGAAGATACCACAAGTACGCTATCTGTAATAAGTATGAGACAATCATTATATATTTATTAGCTCCAATCAGGCTTTAGGGTGTGTGTGAATTATATTTAATATTTATAAAACATCTAAGGCAATGGTGCGATATAAATTTACTACCGTGCATATTGTTTGCTCATCTCACTCAAAATAGGTATCTGTGCCTGCTTCCGTCTCTTCTCCAACTGCATGAG
This sequence comes from Tetmemena sp. SeJ-2015, assembly GCA_027382625.1. NCBI lineage: Eukaryota > Ciliophora > Spirotrichea > Sporadotrichida > Oxytrichidae > Tetmemena > Tetmemena sp. SeJ-2015. The sequence continues at coordinate 24,834 of JAJKFJ010022561.1, forward strand.
GTAGGTTACCATCTGTAGTGAGTCTTTACTCAAAATATTTGGCCAAATCTAGAGCTGACAAGGGGACTATGCTGACGTCTTTCTTCCTTGTTTTGTCATCTTAACCAACACTGTCCTGTTCTCAAAGGCCTCTATCTCCTCGTCTTTTATTTCTTTGAGAGGGTTAGAATTGGATGAGGCTACTAGCTTGCACCCTTTATACCTCATTTCTACACCCCGATATTTAAAGTTGACAGGAAATCCTTCGCCTTATATCAGGAGATTCATTCTGGCTTAGTTCATTCTGCTGAGGAAATTAGGGGTGTTGATCGCATTCATTATTACGAGCTGAGGCTCCTTTCCTATTACTTTTGAATCCCCAATGTTGATAGGAACTTTTTACCCGCAGCAAATTAGAGGAGAAGTATTCCTTGGATAGCTTACCATAGACGGCCTTAACAGTGACTGCCATATAGAGCTGCGGCGAGTCTTTAAAATTGAAGTAGACCACTTAATTTACTTGGTGAATTGCAGCGCAGATTTGCTTGCTGATCTCTAAATGGTCTACCTACATATCCTAGGCTTCGATGGTGAAGGCGAAAAACGACTTGTTGTTGTAATCCTGAGCTTGTGGAAGTGAATTCATCATTTATTTGGAATATGAGGAGACTTGTCTTAGGTTTCATTTATAATATATAATTATAGCTTTAAATATAATTCACACACAACCTAAAGCCTGATTGGAGCTAATAAATATATAATGATTGTCTCATACTGATTACAGATAGCGTACTTGTGGTCTCTTCCATCTTGCCTTCTATTGTTTCGGAATTCTACATTTGCACATTTGCTCAATTATGGCGTACTTTCGAAATATTGGGTGACGCCTTGATTGTGCTAATGTACTAAAGTCTATCAGTTCAAAGTTGCTTTAATTTAACTAATTAAATTAATAAATTTTAAACTATTTTAAAATTAATCTGCTTTCAATTTAAATCCGAAATAAATAGAATTTCTAAAAACCCCCCATTACAGTTAGCGTAGATTACAATCAGATTGCTCTAAATTTCCGTTGATTTAACTTTTGACCTCACCCCTGATTGTTAGAATATTTAGAAATTAGCAAAAAAAACTTGAAGAATTTTAGTAAAGAAACAGAAAAACTATTAATCTTCTTATACTTAAATTTATAAATAAATTAATCTCAGTATTTGATGATTTTGGTGGTTCTAAGAGTGCTGATTGTTGAGCCACTCCTCAATAACCTTTTGAGAGTTTGTTTGTGCTCCAATCACTTTCAGATTGATACTTTCGTTTTCTGCATAAGCTTTAGAGAAAGAGAAATCGATCTCTCCTCTTTGGAGATCCTCATATCCACTCTGAGAAGGGAGTTTGAACGAAGAGAACTTGTAGTACACTACAAAATTTGGAAGTCTTACAGGCTGAAGCTTAGACTTCAAGTTCATCAAGAATTGCCAGTTAAAAATATTCACTTCAGCTTTTAATCATTTAAATGTTGAGTGCTAGAAAGCTGCCTTCAAAGTTAAGACTGCTCAAAGGTCTCTAAACTAATATTCAATATGGATTTTATTAGCAAATTAATTTATAGTGTAGAGCACATGAGATGGGATTGAATTGAGGATCTAGTCGTAGTCAAGGTTTTAAGTGTAACCTGAAGAAAAAGGTAACTCAAATCTCACTCTCTGTTTATCCTCCTTGAATTCCAAACTCAAAGCTGAGATGCAAGGAAGAAATACAAAGATGTCACACTCCAACTCAGGGTTCTGAATGAATTCATCAAAGCAGATCTTGGCTCCATTAGTAGTCATCTAGACTATAGAGGAAAGTAGGTTGTGGATAGTGGTAATAGCAGGAAAGTTAAATTGAGAACTCATCTTTGACATGAGCTAATTCACAAACGAGTTGGGACTGCTTTAAAATATTGGTGGGCTTCGTTGCTCAGCTATCACATTCTCAGGATTTTGAGTTTGAATATCTTGACAAAAAGTGGCTGTGAGGTCCTAGACTTTGGCAGAAGGTGGTATTATCTGAAGTCTTTGAAGATCATTATCGTCTATGTCAGTCATAAACAGGCATCTCTTCTTTTTGAGTCTGTCCTTTTCTTCTCTTCTTCTCTTATTAAAACTCTATTCAAACTAATAATGATCCTCTGGAGCAAGTCTTTGAAAATGGAAGCCAAACTAATCTGCTGCTCATAATATGAATGGATTTTAAGGTGAGAACTAATTAACTCTTAAATGAATTTCTAACTGGGATGGATGAAACTTTTCTTGGGAATTTTGAAAGCCAACTAAATGAAGAGTCTCCTTATCTACCTTAACAGTTTTAAAGCTTCTTTTGAGTGGGAACGAAGTCTTACAACTTAGCTCTAAATTACATTTAAATCTATAACTTTACAACTTACAATTGAGAAAATTGTTATAATTCTATGAGCATATATTATTTGAGGAGAATAGAATTCAAAAGCTATTCTTTGGTCAGAGTCCTGAAGCTAGATAATGTAAGAGAGTGGAGCATTCTTCCTCATTTCTTAAGTCCATCCTATCATCTTGTTCATCCCCTAAAACTCCTTTATTCTCTTCTCAATACTCTCTAGCACTTGCTATAAAATAGAGATGATGTGTAATAATTGCTGGCCACTAAACTTGCAGATCATGCTTTCATTAAAAAGGCGCTTTCCATGGATGTATCCACCGACCTCAAAGTAGAATTAGCGTTGAGCGAAGTTGCTGTTCACTTCACGAAGAGGTGCTTACAAGTCGAGAGAGTCTCTGATGATTTTGAATTCCAAACAAAGAAGAATATCCGCTCGCGCAGGAAGTCCAACTGTCACTATTGGACAGATTTCAGCCTCGACTTGTTCAAGACAGCAAATCCTATTTTCAAGCTTATTGCTTTGGTCTGAAAGAACTGGAACACAGTCACTTTTCAAGCTTGCTTCTCGTTTAAAATACCACTTTTAAAACATCATTTAATTTAGAGATGTGCTGAGTTTAATCTTGATAATAATTTTATGTGCTCACTTTATTTGAGGAAGGGTTTTGCTGTACTTGATAAGTTTGATTCTCAAATATGTGCTTTACTTCAATTTTGAAAAGCCTCTCAATATTCTCAGTCAATTCCAAATCCTAAATTAAATCAGAAGAGGACTCTTATTCCTCTTATCCAATTTAAATCCAGTCAAAAGAGCAGTTGGGAAGACTAGTAGCTGGCTAAAATAATTATAAGGATCATCGACAGATAGATATTTATTCGAAAATCATAAAGAAGTCTAATAAACTTACGATTTTCATCATGTGCTTGTATTTGACTGAAAAATCAGAGGACTCTTTCCTAGAAAGTTAAGAGGGAACAAAGAGATTCGATCTTGAAGGAAGGTGATAGAACATGTTGAGAGACCAGTTCGAGCAACTTTGAAAACAAGAGAGTCTTAAGTTTTGGAGTCGCAGTTCTTGATTTGCTAGGACCACATAGCCTGGCGAGCAACCTCATTTCTAAGGTGAAGTTGCTATTCCTAGCTATCCGATTCCCTCACTTCTTGAGAATAATCTTACTGCGAGTAAAGTGAACGCCTGGGAGAGTACTAGGAACTTTGGCTAACTTAGCTGCTTCTTTCTGGTGGGATTTCGAGGTTCGCAAAGGAAAAGTCCTAGCCAAAAGGAGATGATTTGCCTTCTACCATAGGTTAAGATCTTCTATTTTTTATCCCGAAAGGGAATCAATAGATAATGCACCGAGACAAGGACTCAATTGAGAAGTTGCTCTTAGCCTAAAAATAAATGAATATAAAGTATGTTTACTTTTCAGCTTAAAGAAGCTACTTAATCATCTCAGATAGATCTTCAGTTGGAGAAAGTACTTGAATTTATCATCAGCTGGTTGAATCTTGCTCTAGTTAATTTCAAATTATTCTTGATCTTGACTTAAGACTGAGGGAACAAAATTATCCTGAGCGTATTGTAGTGGGTTCTCCTTTAGAGTTGCTTTAGCTGTTTTCCTCATGAGTTTATCTTGTTCTTTTTCTAATCTCTTTCGCTTGCTCAAAGTTTTGGGAGTAGTTTTTGTAGTTGCTGCGCAAAAAGGTGACTTGTTGGATTGGGTTTCAGACATGCAAAGTTTAGATGCTAGTTGGAGGCAACCTCAAATTCAATCTGAGTTTGTGAAAGATTTATTTATTTTAAATTATTAGTTCTGAACTTTAATAGAGAATCAGAAAGAAAGATTGGTATCTAAAATGCTACTTTCAATAATGCTATTACAAATAAAACAAATTAAATTATTCTAATTGGAGATTTCAGCATATTAAATTTTATTGAAGGGAGTCGCAACCCTAATGTTGCAAATCTAAGTCGAAATAAAATTTTTAAATAGCTTATTTAATATTTAAATAAAGACAGAGCCTCAAAAAAGAATTTGTTTATATAAAATTAAAGCATAATTTAAAATTTTTTGATCAAATGAATTGTTAATAAACTTCATTAAATTCAAAATTTAATGCAATCTTTTTAATATCTATAATAAAGATTATTTCACTAAGCTTTATAGGAATTAAGTAAGTCAAGTTTTAGAGTTTTTAAAAGGAGACTTTAGAGAATAAATAAATTTGATAAAAGAATTTCTTTGTTTTTTGTTTATTAATCTAAGAAATTATATTCCTTATATTTTATTGTAATACTCTGAAAAGAAAAATATTTGTAAATGATATTGATACCATCCATTTTAAGTAATTATTTAATAAAATAGGAAGAAGAATCATTTTTCAACCTTCCAAAAATTTATATTCCATTTTCCCGAATAGCGAATAAGTAGCAATCGTCATTTATTAGCAGCCTTAAATCCTAAAAGACATATTAGAAATGAAGAGCAAAGAATTAAATCTATCACCAGAGCTTCAGCAGTAACATCAAAAGAACTAAAAGGCTATGGAGAAAATCTATCATAGAATTGTAGACTAGAGTAAGAGTATTTATACACAAATTATTTGCTTTATTTTCTTGAAACTTAAGGAGTTATAGGTTCAAAGTAATTCACAGAAGAGGGATAAATCATATCCATGCAATTGGGAATCAAGCTAGCAGATATTGTACCTAAAACTATAGAGGAATTCATGCCTGGAGCTGCATCTGAGGACATAGCATAAATAAGACTTGATCATTACAATCAGAAGAGACTAAGTAATTCCATCATTTTATTTTCTAAAGCATATTATTTATTGCTTTATTTAGAGAGGCTTGCAAAATGTCTTGCACAAATATCTTGCTATTTCTAATTTTAATAGCTCTGAATCAAAAGCTGTAACTCCATAATATAAATGAGAATTAATTTGAGATTAAAGATGAGTTAAAAAATAATCTTAAATTAAGCATATAAGAAGATAAGTCACTGTATATGTATTTGAAGTTTAACTTGTGAAATTAATTTGAAAATAATTTTAATTTGATTTTGATTAATAGTGATCTATAATAGCTATCCCAAACTTCAGAAACTCAGACATCAAACGCTTAAGGCTTCAATTAGCTTGGGTAGAATAGTACATTTTTCACTTCGGTTGAAGGATCACCTGAGACTAGCAATAAATTCAGAACTCCAGGTGTATCATTTATGAACAAGCGACTCCACAATTAGAGTATGGGCAAGTACGGTTAGGGTGCTGCTTTACAATTTTCCATAGAAAGTGTAGTCAGTAATTTGAACAGGAGTTTTTACTCCTAAAAAGGACTGAAGTAGTCTTCTTTAATAGGTAAAAACCTCGAAAGCAAAACAGATCTAATCTATCATTTTAATTCAACTTTAGTAATTAGATGCTGCCAGCAATTCTGGGTTCATGCTTTTGCCAAACAACGGAATCTACTCTGCTCTTAATTTTAGCACATAACCTACTAGCACAAACAATAAAAGGGCGCAGTTTATCAAAGCAACTGACGCTGCTAATTAAAACTATTCGAAGTCTCTATTGATGGGTCCAGGAAGAAGCTAATCTCCTATGCTAGTCGATCATTCAACTTCTTTCTTCAAAAATTAAAACTTCTTTTAAATGAAAATGAAAATTAGAGGCAAGGAAAATCACTACAGAAAAGTATAGATGCATATACTGATAATAGAAAAACTCAAAATTTTCAACTAAGGCAGTTAATCTAACCAATTCCTTAAGCCAACAGCAGAGAGGTTGTAAATAATATTTCTCTGCAAGGAGGGAGGTAGTGGCCAAATGATTTCTTAAGTTTCTAAAATATATGGAGGGGCACCTGCCGGCAATCAATTACTTGATTAAAGTTTTTCTAATACTTCATAAACAATTCTTTACCATAAAAATTTGCAGTAGTATTTGTATTATGTTTAGAGTGGTGTAAACCAACTAGCTCTTAACAGTTCTGTTTTTAACATGCACTCACTAAGAGCCTTTACTAAGGGTTTGCAAGGCCAATCTGCTTAAAGATATTACAAAGCCAGATAACTTGCAGAGTAAGAAGCGAAGAAGCACATAGAGAAACTCAATGATATTATGCAGTAGAGATAAATAAAGGATAGCTCATAATCTTCATTATGAATTTTGCTTTCATTTTTTAAGGAGAAAAAGATGCAGGAAATACTGAAGGACAGCTCAATCGAAAGGATAATTCAAAATAGAGAAGCTATAAGAAAAGAGAAGCACCATCAGAGATAAGTTTGAAAAACAGATAAGGGATCAGGAGCAAAAGAGCCTAAAGCTTTATAGCACTTCGCTCAAGCAATTTGAAGACAGAAAGAAACATATGAGTCTCATCGACAAAGATCAATTCAAAGAGTTATACTTTTTTATTAATAGATCGTAGTTTGCTTGGTTAGTCTATTATGTCTCTGAGCAAAGGGTAAGAAACTTCCAGATCACAGAGGAGATAAATGACATCCTAGCTTTCATCTCAAAGCAAGCAATTCTTAACAGTTAGAGATCTCCAAGCTGAAAATGCGCTAAAATTAATTCTCAAGTTTTATCACTATTTTTGAGACATACTTTGTCTAAAATTGTAACTTCAATCAATAGAAGACAAGATTCAGAGTGGATTTACAAGATCTTAGTTGCACAAGCAATAGGTATCGGCAAAAGCAAGCCAAAGATTCCAGAGAATTTAGTCTATGAATTTAAAGTAGTTCCACGAAGACAAGCAAGCTCAAAAGTGGAGTAGCTATGTGCTCCGACGGCAGCAGGTCGAGTCTAAGCTCTTGGCCTCAAGAAAGCTGATTAATTTTTAAGCACATGGATGAGCGATAGTAGTATCAGTTGCAATAGAAAGCAGAGAAGCAAGAAAAGATAGAGCAGTTAAAGAGGGATGTTCAACACTCAAATGAGTAGAAGAACAAATATTTGCAGTCCAAGTTCCTTGCATCTGAGAAATAAATTAAGGAGAACTAGCACAAACTTAGACTAGAAAAGCTAAAGAGAGATGAGCTAACGCATCTCAGAAGGGAAGATCAACTTGAAAATTTGCAAGAGAAGAAAATGAGTGCTTATGTGTTAGTTTTATGAATTGTATAAATGAGTCAAGAATATGAGCGACTTAAGCTGCAGTACAAGTATTCTTACTTGAGTCAGCAAGCTTAAACTGTGAAAGAACTGTAAAAGGCTTCAGAACATAATCGCTACTTGATTGAGATGTAGCATAGAGAGTACATCTAATAGAAGTAAGGAGGTAGTTTGGGACCATCGGCGGTAGTGAGTGCTAAGGGAGGACAAAGATAAAATAATAGTAGTGTGACTAGTGGGAGAGTGACCACTTATGGCTCTCTAAATGTTTATGAGGAAGCAAAAAGGAAATATCTTGCATATATATTTATCTCATCTTTTGGATAACTTTTAATAAGTAAATCTTGCAGATGCTGCAGTCACACCAGACATCAAGAAATTCTAAATTAAGTCCAAATTGCAAGGATAGAATCAAAATTGACAATTCTACTAAAATTTTATATTTTAAAGCATTATTTCCTAACAAAATAGAAATTCTGATCCTATCATACCTTAATTTACAAGATAAATTAATTAGAGGATTTATAATTAAAAATTTAATTGAATCATATTATCGAAGGAAGTTAAGATATAACCAAGAAAATATCCTATGGAAGTGGACAAAATTTACAGAGTACATTACTTTCCAGGTCATGGAAGGGCAGATGCCATCAGAATGCTGCTTTCTCACTCAGGAGAGGAATGGGAAAACGTTTACTACGACTTCGAAAGATTTGAAGCAGCTAAGCAAAATGGGACACTTGATATAAATTACAAATACAAGTATCTAAATATTATTGAGTTTGGTCAAATGCCTGTGGTGGAGTATGACGGTCGCCTTCACTCTCAACCCTAAGCTACTCTTAGAGCCCTTGGGATAAAGCTTGGATAAACACTAATTGCTTCTTTGTAAAATTGAGGAAGTTTTTTTCTTCAGTTTACTATCCCAAAGATCCATATGAAGCTTGGAGGGTAGACTCACTCTTAGATTTGACAGAAGATTTTATGAAAAAGCGGCGCGCGACCTAGGACGAGACTAATCATCAAATTAAATAGGAGCTTCATCAGTAATTTTTGACCAAGTTCTTACCGAACTTCTTCAAAATTCTCTAAAATCGACTTATTGAAAACGCATCAGTCATAAAATAAATCTTTAACATAATTGATTGCAAACATATATTTATGCTTGGTGAGTAAGCACTGTTTTTATCAAGGCGGAAAGATTACGATAGCAGATTTCGCAAATGCTTCACTCGCTTACAGATTTTTCTTTAACGAGGACCATCCTTAAAAAGATCAATTCTAGGAAGTGCTTCGCAACTATCCAACTCTGCTTTCTTATTATCAGGGACTTGGTCAAGTTTTATAGGATTTCTTATCTTCTCGCCTTGCTTCGGCATGGTGATCGAATTGATTACGTCATTTTAGGTTTTAACCAAATTGGGTTTGATTAAACCTCTACCCAATTCTTTATAATAATAGCTTTATCATAATATCCTCCTCCTATTATGGTTTGATTGATAGATGAAGGCCAATTGTTAATTAGAATTAAAACTTAGTAGTAGCTAGCTTGCACAATTTATTAATATAGTTTGAGCGATGAAATTTTTGGTTGTTGATCTCGTTGGTTGCTTTTAGTATCAGTTGAATTCGTCGTCATTGAACTCAGTATTTGAATTCTGGCTGCCTCTCCCTCTTTGCTGACGAGTGAGTCTGTTTATTGTCTCCCTCATCAAAGCAATCTATTGTTCCTTGTGCCTCATGTCCTGAAGCTGTTGTAGCCTAGCCCTTTCTGATTCCTAGTAGCGATTGTTGAGAATGGTCATGCCTTTCTTGAGGATCTTGTTCTCGCTTTAGAGAGTGGAGATAATCTTCTAAGCAGCTAGGGCGTCTTCAGATAGTAATTCTCCTTCTGCAAACCTTTGCTTCTCATACTCAGCTGTATATTCTACGAGTGAATGTGCTATGATCTCACTTGCTTATTCCAAATTGTTGGCCGCACTAATCCGTTCTGTGAAAATCTGAGCGCCTTGCATAATGAATTAGTCCTTAGTCATCTTTTAGAGTTTGCTACTCTCTTCACCAATAAAGATTTAAACTTTGGCTATGTAAATAGATAAGAGCATTGATTATTGCTCTTCGACAGAAGAAGAGCTTAGCGAATTAGAAGATAGTGAACTCAAATTGTCGTGGCAGATATGAGAGCAGCAGCCTGCGATGGCAGAATCAAGCTTGCATTCAGAGCAGAGACAGCATGTGCCTTCGAGGGAGTAGCACTAGCACACTTCACAATCTGTGGAAGGTATCTCATGACCACATCTCATAGCAACAAATGTCTTCTGGCATCCGTGGCATAGTCTAGAGCTGGGGTCTAGAGCAAATGAGTGAGAAAATGAGAAATTTGAAGAGGAGCAGCAGCAACTCCCTCCTTGTCTTTTCTAAACTTTTCTGGTGGCCTAAAGCAGAGAGTCCGAGCCACAGCCCCTGCTTTTAAGGCCTGAGCTCAATCCTTCGCAGTAATTTTCTTGAGAAATCTACTAACCCTACATCATAAAATTGTTAGAAAAGAGTCTATGGAGGCTAGAGGAGTGCCTTACTGAAGAATTTTGAAGCTGAGCTTGGTCAGAAGCTAGGATGTCTCCAAAAAGCTGCAGATTTTTTAGGCTTTCTATCGTCTCTAGGAGTTGTTAGTTGCATAGGTTACCCACTTCTTGTAATACCTGTAAAATGTTAGTCACTGAAAATTAGAAAATTATGAGAAATAGAAATGTGAAGAAAAAATGAAAGAGAAGTTTTCATTCACTTAAAATTTAATTCTTGTAATTAGAATCATCACTAAATTATGATTCAATTATTGATTGGTACAAAAGCGATTACCTTTTTCTCCATTAAGGTTAGATTAATTTGTAGAATTGCAAAGTATTAGCCAAGAGCAGTTCAGTTAATTTTTATTTTATGGTTTAACATGCTTCTATGCCTACTCTTCTCATTCTTATCAACATCACACTTTTAAGGTGATATTCTAACATTCTCTAAATTATCTTGAATAGTAAATGCAATTCAAGAAATGTATACAAATAGTTTGAGATAAATATTAAGGACTTCATAAAGGATTATTCTGGAAACTCTTAAATATGATATGTTTGGATATCAAGGAGTTAAATTGGCTTTGCTGATTTGCTTATAAATCTTATTATCTCAAACTACTTTTTCACTAAAGATATGGAAGCATCCGCTGATTCAGAATTCAAAGTCCACTACTTCGCTGGCTATGGCAAGGGTGAAGGCTCAGAATCCTTCTCGCTCACGCCGGCGCCAAATGGTCCAACGTTGACTACGATCACGAGTCATTGGCAGCTGCTAAGGCTAGTGGCATCCTCGAGTTTGGCCAATTGCCCGTCGTCGAGTACAAAGGCAAGTTCTACGCCCAGTCTCAAGCAACTCTCAGAGCTCTCGGAAAGCTCTACGGATAAGGCCTCTATATTTAATTCTGCTTAGTTTCTTTCAGATTGTAGTTTACTATCCCGAGGATGCATTCGATGCATGGAGAGTTGACTCTATCCTTGACTACTTGAATGACCTCACCACCGCTCGCTTCAAGGCTACCAACCACCCAGACCCAGCCTACTAAAGATCAAGTTCTCGCTGACTTCTATGACAAGACCTCTCACAGATTTCTTTGCAAAAATCCAAAAGCGCCTTGAGGATAATGAAGCCGTCAGCACCACTTTCTTCGTGGGAGACAAGATCACCATCGCTGACTTCGGTAACGCAACAATCGCATACAACTACTTCCTTAACGAGAACAATGCTGATAAGGAAAAGTTCCAAGCAGTTCTTAGCAAATACCCTAAGGTGCTTGCTTACTATAAGGGTCTTGGAGAGATCCTCAAGGATTATTTGACTACCAGAAGACCCTCACCCTGGTGAAAAAAGTTTGGTCAAATATGCCACATTAATTTAGCAGTTTACAATTAGCATATCTTCCCATTTAAATTAACAAACTTTAAACATTGTCAAATTTCGTATTTTTCTCTCTCATTGTGAAGAGTCCATTTATAACCCCATAATATGAAAGAAATTTGTTATAATTCTTTATATAGGAAGAGATGACCTTGACGTCTGCTTCATATTCTCTGAATTTTATACCAGCTCCTCTATCTCAAAATAACTGAGTGTTAGGTTTCATAGGTTGCTTGATTATTACTCTCAACTTTTTCAAAGGTTCTGATACCTTGTCTATCTTACAATGTCTTGTTGCGAATTATATTGCATCATCTTCACTTTCACACTAGTAGTATTCCTCTGGTTTCATATCGCATTCAAGTATGATTGCAACTATAGACCAAATGTCCCACTGCACTGAACCGTTGAGCCAAGTCTGTCTCTATGGGAAGTAGCCTGCAGTTCCTTGCACCGATGCTTCCTCAATGTTTTCTCTTCTTACAACTCTGTTGAAGTCTATGACAGTTGCTCTGACTGGTTCAAAGTTTATCATGATGTTCTCTGGCTTGAGATGCACAAATCCTAATAAGTTTGACTGCATCCATATCAGATTCAAAATGAAACTGAAATAGGATGGATCATGTAGTTATTTTTGAGTAATTTCGCGTTTGACTCGCATGATTATAAGTATCAATAAAGAAATTAATTATATAAAAACTTATTCCCACTTTCTTATAATATTATGTGGTTTGATTAAGGTTAGTTTAATTTGTACAATTGCAAAGTATAAGCCAAAAGCAGTTTATTTAATTATTATTTCATAGAATAATCTTTTAATTAATATCATTATTTAATGTTGAGACTCAAACTAATTATATTTGCTTAAATTCGTTAATGAATAGAAGTTCATTATATTTAATTCCTTTTATTCAGGAAATTTAAAAACTAATCTTATTTTAAAAAAATTAATATTTCTATTTTAAATAAAAAAATTAAGGATTTCATGAAAGATCATTCTAGAAATACTTGATTGTGATATGGATGGATTTGTGGGAGTTAAATTCAGCATTGCTAATTATCTTTATAAATCTTAATACAAATCTACCTTTCACCCAAAGATATGGAAGCATCCGCTGATTCAGAATTCAAAGTCCACTACTTCCCTGGCTATGGCAGAGGTGAGGCCCTCAGACTCCTTCTTGCTCACTCTGGCGCAAAGTGGTCAAACGTTGACTATGATGGCGCAGCTCTCGGAGTTGCTAAGGCTAGTGGCAATCTCGAATTTGGCTAGTTGCCCGTCGTCGAGTATAAAGGCAAGTTCTACGCTCAGTCTCAGGCAACTTTGAGAGCTCTAGGCAAGCTCTTTGGATAAAGCAATTATTATTAATTCTGCTTTGGTTGTATTTTGCACTAATTTACTATCCTGAGGATGCATTCGAATCATGGAGAGTTGACTCCATCCTAGACTTCAACAGTGACTTTACCACTGCTCGCTTCAAGGCCACCAACCACCCAGACCCTGCCACCAAGGACCAAGTGCTCGCTGACTTCTATGACAAGACCCTTACAAATTTCTTCGAGAAGACTCAAAAGAGACTTGAGGACAACGAAGCAGTCAGCACCAAGTATGTAGTGGGAGACAAGATCACCATTGCTGACTTCGGAAACGCAGCAATCGCCTACAACTACTTCTTGAATGAAAACAACGCTGATAAGGAGAAGTTCCAAGCCGTTCTTAATAATTTATTTATGAAAAGGAATTATGAAACCACCAAAAGGATAAAAATTTTACACCCGAAACCTCACGACTTAAAAAAGTTTTTAAATATGAATAAAATAGTTTTAAGACATTCTTCCAAAACCCAAAATTAAATTTTCAAAAAATTAGCTTCCTATTTTCTTTATTTTAAAATTTTAAAAGCTTTAATTACTGCTCAAATGTAATTAAAACAATTTTAATCTTTTTTTCCAAAAACCGGGTTTAACCTTTTTCCAAGCTCTTTTAAATGCATCCCTCAATATTTCCTTCAAAACCCGTAAATATTTTAGATCCCAAAGGATCTTTCACAAAAGGGGGGAATTTCATCAGGGGCTAGACATTTCAACATAAAAAATGATTCAAACTTTTTTATTTTAAATCTAAAATGGTGAATAAAATTAAAACCCTATGTCAGTTGTTAAATTCTTACTCCATGAGTTCGCACCCCTTCCTTTTAATAAAAACTATTTTGAATACTTAAGTAGTTCGCCTTTTTTTTATCTTTAAATTCTAAAGCACATCTTACTGAGACTTGGTAGTATGTCATGGACAACTTCCTATCTCTATGTTTAGCCTTTCTTAGAAAAGCAATTTCTTTTAATTTATAATTTAAAAAATTCAAGTTCAATATTTCTTGCATACTACAAAGGGCTTGGAGAGATCCTCAAGGACTATTTAACTACCAGAAGATCCTCACCCTGGTGAATTAATTTTGTCAAAATAATTAGGATAGAAAGCTAAAATAAAGGACCCGTGTCTTGTAAAAACGTCGATTTTGCTGGGGTAAGGAAATAAGATGGTCATTGCGCTCTGCCCCTATTATTAGTTGCAAGAGTATGCAGTACTTGCAGATGCAGCTTGTGAAAGTTTACATGTGAGGCCTGACCACTTTAGTATGCACCACCTATTTTACTTAAATTTGATCGTCTAAAACTACATAAATATACTTGATCTAGTCAATTTGGTAAGCTTGCTGATTTTTTTTACTTCCTTTTTCAATGTCTTACCAAACCTGAATTCGATGATTTTTCGGCCAGGTGAGGCCAGTAGATTTAGTAGAGTGAGAGCTTAAAGAGGATTCTGAAGTAAAGGATCACGGGGAATTTGTCTCGTCTCCCAAATGAAAGCGGTGCATCATCACTTATTAAACAGGTGCCAGAGCGGTTACACCTTTTATGATCGTGTTGTATCTATGTTATTTGGGTTACTATTTAATTAAGATTAACTCATTAATTAATTAGTTTGGTCAAATATGCCATATTAATTTGGCAGTTAAGAATTGCGATATCTTCCTATTTATCCTTAACAAATTAAACTTAGTCAAATCTAAATTTATGAATTTCGTACTTTTTAACCCCCTATATCTTTATTTTTGACCAAGAGATTGATTCTCATTATAATTACATGAAAGATATCTTAGAAATTTTATAATAAATTACTATATCTATTTTCTTCAAAACACAGGGTTAAGATGTTGGTTTGTCTTCTTATTTTCCTTGATATTCTTGCTCTTTGCAAGTAGCACTCCGTCTATATATTATTCTCTCAGGAAGTCTCTGCCATAGCCGCCTATCTTATGCTCAATCATCATTTCGCAAAAGGCGTCAGGACTCATCTCATCAGGGTTTGTCTCAGATTGGGCCATTTCTAACGTAGTTGTAAAGAAGTGAGCAATCTTTTTCTGATTTAAACTCTAGTCAAAGTGGTGAATCAAAACTTCAAACCTATTTCATATGTCAGATTGTACTAAATTCTTACTCCCTGAGTTCAAGCACGCCATCTCCGTTTTCATCAAACTTTCTGAATACTTAGAGTAGTCTTGCTTTTTCTATGTCTTTCTATCTTTCCCAAATTCTAAAGCACACTCTCACGAATCGAGACTTGGTAGTATAGGTCATGGGACTAACTTCGCTCACTCTCTGCATGTAATTAGCTTCTTTAAACTTAGCCAAAAGCAATTCCTTAGTTACAATTCCTAGAATAATTGATCAGAGTTAAATATTGGTACCTTGAGGACAAAGTTAACTCTTTATGATCTGAGTTTCTTCCGGAGTGATGAACACCATCAGTGATTTGTTAACTTCTTGGGCGAATTACTCAGGCTTCAGACTTTTGTGAGAGTCTGTAGCTGTCTTGAAAACGTTCTCAAGTACCACTTTTAAATCCTTGCCACTTTTGATGATTCTTTAAGTGAGACGCATCAAGATGAAGTCAAGTCTGAGTTTATTGTGCGAGGCGAAATCAAATGAGTTCTCTTGGTTAATACTGATAGACATTCCATCTTTAAATGTACTACTACTAATATAAACATTATAATATATCTTCCTTGACGTTTAGTGCTTCTGGCTTGATAAGTGAAACAAATTCCTCTAGGACTCCAGACCCTTGCAGATTGCTGGTCTTATCTGTTAAGCACTTGATAAGATGGTCTTGCAACTCAAAAACAGAGCAGATTCCTCCTGCTCCTTGCAACTAGGAATAATAAATTATGACAGTAAATTTTCTTCTTTAAAGTGTTCTTTTTCTTTGCCAACTAGCTTGTTGCTTAGCCATAGAGTTTGCACTTCCTAAAAGAACTTTCGAGCTTTGATCATCACTCTCTGCTCATCAATAGATAAACTTGGCTCTTAGAAACCTAAAAGCCGAATCAAAAGCTCTGCCCACCCGTTCTTCTTATCTTTCACAATTTGTTTCAGCCCCTTAAAAAAATAAGTTTAGCTAAAGCTTACCAACTGTATGGAGCCAAGATTCTTTAAAGCAATGGTTTTGAGACCGTAGTGCATGATAAGATAGTCAAAAGAAAATTTAGGGAATGCTTCGAAGTTCTCAGGTTTATCAGTTTCTATAAGATGACAATTTTAAGCTAAATTTATTTCTTACTTGAATCATATTTATACTTCTCTTCCATCGCTTGCTCTAGAATCTGGTAAATATTGCTCTAAGGCATAGCGATTCTCTCAATCTTTGGGTTCTTCATGTACATTCGAAGCACACTTACTAAAATTAGAGTGAAAATATATTTCAATTAGCAGTAAATAAGGTGTTTAGCACGTTTCCCTTCTGGTTATTTGATTGACCTTCCTTCTCATCTTTATTACTGTCTTTCAAATCATCAGTCTAGATTTCTTAGTCTACCAGAATTACTGGAGGCTTCTTTTATTCACTGTTCTAATTTTTCTTTTCATCATCTTTTAAAGAAAAAGCAGAGTCCATCGAATCTACTTCATAATCGTAATCTATCTCCATTGAGTCTTCCTCCTCATCATACTCATCCTCAAATTCTTCAACAAAAAACAATTAACAGAACATTCTTCTCTCTTTTTAGATAAACGCTTGGTTCCTATATTCTTGAGTTTGAGGGGACTCTTCCGGGGTTACTAAGGTTACTGTTGTTTTCTCTGTGGACTAGGAATTGAATCTTTCTGTTTAAGAAAGATAAATTATGAGTTGCTTTTTAGCCTTCTTCTTTGCTGCTGCTTTCTTAAGTTATTCATGCCCCTGCTTCTGAACTTTTGCAAACACCTCGTTAAGTATCTTCTCTTACATAGCTCCCACATTTGCACCCGCTGTTTGCTCTTACATAGCTAGGTTCATGTGATGAACAAACTCTTTCTTTACTTGCACTATTATTCTATCTCTAAACTGAATATCTACAAGCCTGTTAGAACTGGACTGCGGAGTGATAGAGTTTCTATGTCTCAGCTTTTTGGGAAGAGTGATCTTTGAGGCAGCAGCTAACTCATCTTCTCTCTCCTTCTTCTTGAGTATCTCTAGTCGCTTCATGTCTTGTAAGAACAGCATTAGTTGCTTAGTCTGCTTCTCTTTTTCTCCCTAGCTTGTGATGATATCTGTCAACTCAATATCTAGCTTGTTGATCATAGCATGCATCTCTTTGATGCCCTAGGGATCTGTCAAATCTCCTATCTCTTGCTCCTTTTCGCGCAATTAATCTTCCACCTCCCTCTTGGAAATCATAGCTTGCTATAGTTGCAATTTCAATCTAGCAACTTCTTCCTGCAACTTCTATTCTCGATGTTCTAGTTCTCTAGTCTGCAGGATCTTTTAGCGCCTAAGCACAAGCTGCCTTATCCTATTTAGTCCATCTAGCTTCTCAAACTTCCTCTCTACTATCCTGTCTGAGTACAGGTAAAAGTGATCGATCAGAAATATCATGAAGTTCAGTCCCTCATTCAAGTGATTTAGAATAGGCACATTTACAGGGTTGCTTCCAAGTCTCTTCATAATCGCTCGCAAGCTATGAGAAGAATCGATCAAGATCTGTATCACTTGATCAGCTTCCAGAGTCCATAATTTAAAACACATTTAGTTGAAATTACTTGCCTCCTAGCTAAGAAATTAAAATGAAGTATTAGCTCTTACCAAGAGTTTCATTTTGCTTTGTTGGAAACCAGCTCTGAGTACTTTATACAATTCTATGTTGAGACTCATCTCTTGAAGCATGGACTTTATTTCATTGAGAGTGTATTTGCTGGTTTAGCCCTGAGCCTCTTCTTTAATCTCTTCTGCTCGTTGTCTCAGCTGATCTTTCAGCTGATTTATCACCTCTAATTATATAAGTTATGGTACTACTGCTCGTATATCAAATTTATACTTACCCTTATTCATCATTAGAGTCATTCTGAACTACAATTATAAATAGGATTTGTTTAACTAGATTAGCTTTAGAGGACTCTATGAAATCCATAATATTCGTTTGCTGCAGCTTTGATTCAGAAGATACGATCTCAAAAAATTCGTCCACCATTTCCTTAAACCGCAAACATGCTTGCTCTTTTTATCTTTGCAATTCCTCCCCTACAGGGGAGCTCAGCTGAGATAGCAACTATAAGACCGAAGATGAGTTAAATTAGAAATTAATTAAGTTCTTGGAGTTTTGAGTCTGCAATATATGCTCTTTAAGGAAAAATAAAGGATACTACTGCTTGGATTCCTTTGAATCTATTGCTGTAAGGCGCTTTTACTTTAAGTTTTGAAGAGTGAATTTGGAGTAGGCAACTTTAAAGTAGAATTATCTTACTCCTTGCTCATTATAAATGGAGTACCAAATTGAAAGCTAGAAACATTTCTTTTTGCTCGCGTTCAATTAAATCAGGAAGGCCATTTTATCTAAGCACATTAGTATTGAATGCCTCTTAATTTTTGGATGGATCAATTTTCATGCCTTTTCCTCATTCTTTAATGAGAAAGTAAGTATTTATATAAGTGTTTATTCGGAGAACAATTGTAAAGATCAAATGAATCCCCCATTTCTTGGTATTTCTTGAGTTGATTGATGCAACTCATAATCTGTTGCTTATTCCTCCGAGTCTTATTCACAAAAGCTTTAGAAGCTAGCAAGTCGATGGTGGACTG
This sequence comes from Tetmemena sp. SeJ-2015, assembly GCA_027382625.1. Lineage (NCBI taxonomy): Eukaryota > Ciliophora > Spirotrichea > Sporadotrichida > Oxytrichidae > Tetmemena > Tetmemena sp. SeJ-2015. The sequence goes on from JAJKFJ010022561.1 coordinate 43,391, forward strand.
CTCTAACTTTTAGCCTTCTAGCAAATTATCAAGTATGCCCTTCTTTAGAGTAGTGAGAAGATTGTTCTCATTTTTTGGTGAGAATAGTTTTGAGCCTGGCTAGTTTTACTTTGTAGAAGATGTTGGAGAATATAAGTTAGACACGAGAGAGGATTATTTGACATCAGATATATTGGTTAAAGGCGCTAAGCCGCTTATGCTTAATTTCCTGCCAGTACTAAAGCCTTTCAAAGATGAACGATCACTAGGGATGTTAAAGCTAGTTCTATTAAATGCATAATAGGAATTCCTGTTAACTTGATTTGGGTCTTCTATCTAGATCAAGTAAAATTTTACAAACAATTATTTAGATATAGTTTGAAGATTAGTCAATAAGTCCTGAACGACCCTTTGGAGAATCGTTAGTTAAGTCTGCACTTTAGTTATGCTACATTTTTCTGGCCTCATTTTACTAGAGCTTTAGCTTCGAAGTGTGGTTAAGCTTGAATTCCTTGTAACTTATATTATTTCTGAATTCCGATCGCCCATTTTTGTCGTTTAATATAATTCCTTACTAAACTAATATAGTTAGAGTGAATATGAGTGATGAACTTGTTTGTGAATATTTTGCTCTCTTAGTCAAATAAGAAGCTAGAGTTGTATTTGTTATCTGTTTCTTACTCTTGAGTCACTATATCCTAGCTAGATAGATTCCCTAATTTTTTGAAGTCTAGCTTTTTGATGGCCTATCTCCCTCTTACTTGAAATTCATTAAAAAAACAAACAAACTGTCATTCATTTGTGGATCTATCAAGCGAGTAACTTTTTTCCTCCACTGCCTATTTCATATTTATTCCTTCTCCTTTTTATTCTGTGGCTTTATTATTCGATTCATCTTACTTGTTTTGGGATTAGTTTTGCGCGTTTTGAAGATGGGAAGAGTTTTTAGCATCTTCTTTTAAGTATGGATTTCTAATTAATTATTTTGAGTTGTCAAGTTAATAAAATTAGATCATTAAAGTACTCTTCTCCCATTCTAACTAATTTGATTTTGAAAAATTTGGCCAAAGTCAGTTACTTATTCTTCAGCAGGAAGTAGTTAAGCTATCTAGGAGGAAGGAGACTGTTGGTAGCTAGCAGGGCTATGTTAATAGGAGAAGTAGGTCAGCACTTTCTTTCTTTGCTTATTCTAAAGTGCTAAGAGCTACTGTTACTTCTTTTACTTTCGCTTGAGGCTGGACTCCTCATCTTACCTAGCTGATTCTAGCTAATCTGAATGCTTTTCTGAAAAAGAAGACAAGATTATTCAATTAAATAGAGATGTTAAATAATCAAGATTTGGAAGTTCCTTCTCTCATCGTTAATAAAGAAGTCAACAATAGTAAAGATAAAATAGTATCGTTGTTAATCTTCAGCTGTTTCTTTTCAATGAATCTTTCAAATTCTTTCTTAACTTGTTGCTCTTGGGATGATGCATTATGACTATTAGACTGGTTTAGTTAGGCTTTGGAACTCTGGCTGTAATCATATTTGTTTCTATGACCTGTTTTAGGTTAATTATAATTTGTTGTTGAAGTCTGTTCCATAATTAAATTGTGCAAATTAAACATCTGTGCTCTTTAAGAGACATGAGTTTATTGAGATAACAAGTTGAAGAATGATTTCGACGATGACTTCGAGGACGAAGACGACAACGACCCCTGGAATCTAGACTCAAAGTCAAAGCCAGTTGCCAAAGCTGCTGACACCAAGCCAGCTGCAGCTGCCACCGCTAACAACAACGCCAAGTCTAACCCCTTCGACTCTAAAGTCAAGCCTGCTTTCGAGGACTTAGATGATTTGGGCTTTGACTTGGATTCAGATAGGCCTATTGAATTCAACAACAATAAGAACGCAAGCAAGGCAGCAGATCCAAAGGGCAAAAACAGCGACCCCTTTGGAGATCCTTTCGCTCAGAACAAAGGGCGCGATGAGGACAACGGGCTCTTCGTGGATAATGACTTTGGCGATGACTTAGAGGATAACTACGAAGACGACTTCGACGATGATGACAATGATGCGAAGAACAAAACTCAAAAGGCTGCAGCTGCAGTTGGAAAGGCGAAGGACTTGCACTTGGATGATGACGAAGAGGAAGAAGATGACATCTTTGAAAACTCTCGCACCAAAGAGAACAAACCCTCTAAGAATTTAGCAGAAGATAAACCTTAGACAGAGAACCCAGCTACCGAAAAAAGAGTTGAACTCAAGTAGGAGGGCAAGCTCAATCCAACAGAAAACGAAGAAGAGGAAGAAGGAGAAGAGGACCCTGAAGAGCAGGCTAAGCAAATTAATGATCAGTTCCAGTACTTATATGATAATGACCCCGCACTCAGGCAGGTGCTTGAAACAGAGATCGCAAATCTATCCCTTGAAGAGAAATACCAGATCATGACTGCCTATATGCAAGGAGGAGGTGTGCAAGCTCTCCTTGCTGATGAAGAAGCTAATGAGGGTCTCTCGGCTGAAGAGGCGAAGGTGGTGGAAGAGGAGTTCTAAAACATCTATGAGTAAGATCCTCAGTTGCGCTAGGTGCTCTAAGGTCAAGATCCTAACTCTCTCAACATTAAGGAGAAGTATGAGATCTTAGTGGCCTACAAGAAGGGAGGCGGAGTTCAGGGACTCTTAGGTGCAGAAGAAGATGAAGCAGAGGAGAGTTACATAGAGCATAATGGCATGAAATTCAAGCGTGTGCAGATCGAAGGGGAAGAACAGGAGTACCTCATGGATGAAGCAGGAAATATCTATGATGATAAGTTTGGCTTTATCGGACAAGCAAATAACGATGATGAGGAAGAGGATGCATGAGCATTTTTGGCGAGAAAGTGAAATTATAAAGATACTATTTAAGATAGAGATGTCTTTTGAGAAGTAGCAGCAGCAGACTGATAGGCGATTCTATATAGAATAGCGCAAGTGTCTCAAAGATACGATTCTATAAATTAATGATTGGTGCAAGATAATCAACTAAGCAGATTAGATATAACACTTAAGCTTATAATGCTTTTCAATTTTCAAGTAATCAGTAGAATCTATCTTCCAAGAGAATGCTATGAAAATATTGAACTTAAATAAAATCATAGACTTCAAAAGGCAGCTAATAATTCAGTTTCACTCTCCTCGTTCATAGTTTTCGAGGTCGAAATCGTTGTCAATGTAATCCACCACTTCGGGAGGAATTTCAATTTTTTGATTCTCCTCGTCCCACTTTTTCAAATGAGCCTCCACATCGAAGTTTATTCTCTGCTTTTAAGGTGAGCTTGCCCCCTCTTCGCCTTCCTCATCCTCGATTGCTGCAAGCCTGTCATCTTCCTTTGTATCATACTCCTAAGAACGAAGAATAAAAATCAACAAACTATCTTACAGCTCTAGCAACCTCCAGATCGTGGTCTCTTAGCTTCTCTCTCTCAGCTGCGGCATCTATAGCTGCTTGACGCTCCTCTTTGAGTTTATGGATCTGCTCTCGCCTGAGCACAACATCTTCCTCTCTGAGCTCAAGAGCAGCTTAAAGCCATCTGAAAAGCTTTCCAAGTGCGATTGAATAATCATCGACATGCTCTGGCTCGTACTAAGCGATGTTTTTCTTCAGGAACTTGAGGCGTTGATAGGGCTTGTACTCATCCTCCTTAGGGCCATAAGGGTTGTATGAGCCAAGTCTTCTGAAGAACTCCTCATCAAATAACTTCTTGGCTTTCTTCCACTCCAACTTATTAGTATCACGCTCGCAGATCTCTTCTCTTGTGTAATCTCAGAACATTTGCAAGATAATTCAAATGACTTTTAGAGATAGAGTTTACTTGAGGAGGTAGAAAACAGTTTGGAAGACTCTGCTCATCTTGATAACGTTGAGCTTCTAGAAGGCAAGGATCTTCTTTTTCCATTACAGAGCAGCCAAAGGCTGATACTGAGGGCCATCATGAGCTGCCTCTTGCTTGTGTTCTTCTACAGGTTGGGGTGCACTGCTCTTGGATGGAGGTTACTGTTGCTTCTTTGCGTCCATTATTTTAATTAGAATTATATCAACAAAGAAATTAATTAAGCACAATTCAAATTAATAGAAAAGAAGAAAAAAGAAGATGTAGATGCAACCGAATAGAACTAGAGATATTATAAAGCTTAAATATTAGGCTAAAGAATTATAAGGATCATAATCACTTTAATCAGTAGGGGTGCGAGGTCACTTGACTTGGAACTTGGGTTTCTTATTTGCCTTTGCTTCCTTATTGACATAGAAGCCCTTTGTGAGCAGCTTAAATCTGTGTTTCTTGGCAAGCAGTGCTTTAGCATCGTCGTCCAGCGCCTCTCTCATTTAGATAAATACATCTCCTACTTATTTAAATTATAGGTATAATTTAGCATTTTTCATAAAATAAAAATCTTGAATAGTGTATCATATCAGAGTTTATTTATAATTTAATAAAATCCACGTCCCTGATCTCTTCTGTTTTGCTCAATCTGATCTTGCTTGTACTTTTAACTTATTATGTAGTTGTTAGCCCTAGGGTTCAGTCTACTCTACTTAGGCCTCACACTATCAAAATTGAAGTAAAAACAGAAATAAAATGCTAACAAATTTCAACTTTTAGAATATAATGAGTTTATTCTGAGCCAGGATCCTCTTCCTCTCTCGACTTTGTGGCATATTGAGTCATCTACTACTTGTAAAAGATAAGCAAAATAGAAAGCTAGTCCTGAAATTTCTGTTTGTTTTTCTTTGGGGGATTATTTCAGGATTGAGGTTGATAAGTGATTTGGTCTGCTGTATAGGTTCTTGTACTGATTTGAATGCATTTTCAAAATCAACTACATTATTGTTAGAGTTCAAGGATACAATTTGAATCTGGCTTTCGTTGTTGTTTTGAGAGTAATCAATATTTGGCCTTATGACTCTGCTTTGATCTGAGGATGGGTTGTTTTCCCTTGCCTCATATACTTTGTTGGATTGGTAATTAGAGAGACTTGGCGAGGACTGGTTCTAACTTTTCAAGCCATATTGGCCGTTAACTCGACTCAAGATTACTAAATATACAAACTCATTATGAGAGTGACTACACTATAATAGTGAGGATTTTAAAATAAATCTTAATTTGTGTTGATAATGGAGCCTTACTTTGACCTAGGTAAATTCAGAAAGAGTCTTAAAGATAGTAACAGCCTACTTCAATCTAATCAAATAGACTCCACCACTCTCCAGTATAGAACTTTATAATTGATAAATTATTTAACTTTTCAGAAGCAAAAACAAGAGCAGCAAAGTTTCTCACTAAAGCTAGATTTAATTTAAGGATGATTAAGAACAAGCTTACTCTAGTAAAAGGAAAGATGGCTACGCTTAGAATAGCTCTGAGCATGCCAAGTATATGAGCAAACTCATGAACTGTTGTTCATAATTATTAAATTAGCTTATATGAACTACGCCAATACCTCAGTTTCCAAAAGAAACAACATCAAGATCAAAAGCATGATTACACCTAATAAAGAAACTATTCATAAAGCTTACTACTAAAATTGCTAAACTACCCTCAGAGATCATTAAATCCAAGATCAAGACTCAGCAAATTCTCACCATCATTATCGTCCTAACTCAAGCAGAGACGTCAATAGCAATCCACGCCTTACTCTTAATTCATTTTCAAGACTAAATTCTGCAAGAGCGACAAGAGGCACTCAACCAATAATGCCTAAAAGCAATTCGTCTCGGAATCTGTAATCTCACAGAGTAGGTTTCGATGAGGCAGTTTATTTTGAGCAGATAGAGCAAAAGATTAAGAGAGATGAAGCACTATGTGGGTGCAAGGAGCAATCAAAAACTAAGTACAAGATAAATGCTCTCAAGAGAGTGCTGAGTCACTAGACATTTAGAAATGACATATCAGATAAATAAAAACTCAAGAATATTGGACAGCTCTACAAGATGCTCAAACCCAAACTTAAACTGGACTATGAAAAAGTGTCCAAAGCCATCAACAGACATTTTTAGACAGAGAGTGAAATAATCCAAGCGCAAGAATAGATAAGAGCTTCTTAAGCTGGGGTTGATGTTGTATAGAGGAGGGTCAAAGATTATTATAGAACATTTTAGATTTAACCTATTAAAACTAGAGTCCTTCTAAGGAATCTTAAATAAAGAGAAACCTTAGTGACCATAAATTCACATTAGATTTAGATAAAATTACGTAAAACTAGTAACCAATTTAAGATTCTTCCTCTTCTCAATCTTATTTTATAAAGTAATCTTGATTAATTCAAAAAATTAAAAAATCAAACTAGAGCATAATTTTAAATAATAAAATGTGTATGTTCCCAAAAATTTTTTATTAAAATTTAAATTTATTAATTAATTTGTAAGAATATTTGTTGTAATTGGTTTATAAGGTATTTTTTCAAGGCATTAAGGAGATTATAATCGTGCCTAAATCTGTTAGAGTGAAGAGGCATTCTTTCACAGAAGTAGACAGAGATAAGCTTTTGGTGTATTTGGACAAGATGCAAACGAATAGAAACCACAGGAACAAAATTATTAAAGATATCTAACACAAGATCACCCACACTAGATCGCTCAATTAAAATAAAAGCTAGTCTAAAGACAACAGTAAATAGTACCTAAGCATTTACTTCAAGCCAAACTTGGCTTTCATGAAAACACCTCCATAACAACAAGATTCTAATTTAGTAATCAAAATTATTTACATCACGAAGTTAATTTATTAAACATTAAATATGATATATTAAAGTCATCTTATAAAAAAATATTTTTTTAAATATATCCCAGAGAATACATTATAGGTAAAATTTAATATATTGATTAGAGTAATTGTAAATAATAAATTTAAGATCGATTGATTTGTAGAAATAAATTACAGTCTATAAAAATAATTCTATCTAAAATTAAGCAGTAATGTCAAATAAAAAGAAGAGAATTTTCATCAAAGCTGAAAACTCTGAGGAATATAATTGTTATTTAATTCGTTATATATTATTTAAGAATCAATGCCAATTGCTTGGTATGAGGGAACTCCACTAGTTAGCATCTTAGGATAAATAAAGGATGTAAGCGAACATATTAAATATATAAGTTTAGCATAAACTCAAACAATTTAGGCGTTTGGAATAGCAAACAAGGACCCTCAATCGAGTCTTACATTTGACTTGAAAACCATTGGTCTATATGACGCTGATGGAGATCTAGTTGTACTCTCAGACGCTATCCCAAATGATTAGACTTTCACTGTAAGTATCTAAGAGTAAACTGCTTGTCCTAAATGTGTTGACTATATTCTAAACCATTTTTAGGTTAAATTTTTAAGAGGCGAGGCTGGAAGTCCAAATCTCCAAGGATAGGTCCCTCACAACTTCGAAACTGGAAACAGTGGAGCATCTCAGCAGAACAGCATTCAACAGCAGATGATGATGTAAGTAAAGAAAGGATTAATTCACTAGACTTCCCTATCTGTTTAGGAAAGACAGGATAGATCTTTTTCTTGTCTCTAAGATTATCTCACTTTTCAAATTATTAGAGCCAGAAATAAATTTTATTTAGGTAATTAATGCAGTAGCAGCAGCAAGAGTAAATTCATTGAACTCTTAATTATATTTACAAGAATAATAGCAGCTTTAATAGAATGAATAAGCTGTTCAATATCAAAGGTAGCTGCATACAAATAAGATTATATTACTCTTTGCATACTTAGTAAATGCCTGGTGGGTTCCATCACCCACAAAACAACTCACCCAACAATCAGCAGTTCATAATGATGAACCAGCAGAATAAGTTCAACTAATTCCACTAAAATCCTCAATTTCAATAACAGCAATACTTTCCCCAAGACGGCCAATAACTTGGCTTTAAATTGCCTTATTTGTATTTAGTTGGCTACTATGGTCAGCAACAAATCAATGGGGGTTAGCTGCCACCAGGTTATGGATATCAGTAGCAAATGTACCACTAACAGCAATAACAAAACTCAATGAGTCAAGAGCAAGCTTACCACAACTAGTTGCTTATGATGCAAAATCAATAACGTCAACAAACTTTCAATACACCCCAGGTATTTGGTAACTATGGTGAGGTAGCGAGAAGC
>JAJKFJ010022562.1:0-51184 GCA_027382625.1 Tetmemena sp. SeJ-2015
GCTTTCACTCAAGACTCAGCATGGCTCGGTGAAGCAGGTGCTTCTCTTAAACTGCTGGCAAGCAGAGTACTCTTACTATGAGAAGTGGCTCATGCAATCCTTGGCAAACTTTACAGGTTAGAATATAACTATATCAGACTTGCAATAGAACTTAAGAAGGCTATTTATTAAGCCATGATGTATTATTTTTGAAGATTAAATTTTATTCTGTATTTTTCTTCATGAATATTTCAAAGTATGAGGAAGAAAATTTTTTATCTCAAATTTTTATTGAATTTATTAATAATGGGAATACGTCTTCCACTTTTTATAAATGCATGTCTTGCTTAGAAATAATAGCCATAGTTATATGGATCTGTGGAACATCTTCATTATTTTTAATAATCTTATGGATTTGAATTATAACTAACAAATGAAGAGTCTAAAATATCTGCCCTTTGAAATATGAGAAATAGCGAGCTCAATATGATGCTCGTTCAATAACTCATTGAAATTAAATGTGAGTGCAACCTATACGATAGAAGGTGTCTCTGAAGCTATGTTTTATGTAACAAACTCTCAACCTAAGAGAAATTCGACATATTCAAAATTTATGAATGAGATAATTCACAGAACAGGCCTTCTACGAGAAAAAAAAGAAGTTAGAAGAATGAAATTTTCTTAGATTAAAGTGCTTAAATTGTCATAATTTAAACCCAAAATCTCACACTTCAATCGCCACTTATTTTTAATCTTTTATTGTAATAATCATTTTTATTGAATTCTCAGCTACATATTTTATAATGATTTAATTTTAGGATCTAGCTGAGAATATATTAGGCTTAAATTTTAACTATAATATTTCCCTTTAAATCAGAAACCTAAAAGTAAAGTCATTTTGGGGACTAAAGACCAATATCGGAAAATTTCCTAATTAATGTGGATATGGACTTCAGTCTTTTTCCACCCCACTAAAAATACAGGTATTGAGAATTATTAAAGACTGATTTTAAGAGTTGGTTCTCTAATTAATCTTTCTTTGCTTATTTGTACTTACCTGTATGATTCTAAGCTTGAATAATCTTAATAGTTTTGGTGCCATTCTTTGAGGCTTTTGAACTCAAGCAACCCATCTTTATTACACCTGATTTCTTTTAAAATAGTAGATGAATAAAGTGTCATAAGTAAAATAGTATGAGTCTTGGAAATTATTTTTGTGCAAATAAAGATAAAATCTTTAGAGATCAGCCAGAATAATTATTTACAAGTGAGGTCAGCTCGATTTGACTGACAATAATCTTTTATCTGACTGACTAATACTTGCAAATAATTTTAAATCTATTGTAATCAGACCTAGTAAACCCTCAAATCGAAGAGAAGAATATTCTTCACGAGCAATTAAAATAATTTTTGAATGTTTTTGAGGCTCATCATTACCCATGCTCACACTTTCATATTTTCTTATTTTACCTTTTGGCTTTTTTAAATAATGCCTAGCGAATTTTGATCCAAACCAGAGAGTGACATGAGTTCCAGTTTTTCAATTTAAATTGAGCATTTAGGTCAAGCTAAATTTGAGTTTTTGACTATGAATAACCATAATATCATACTAGAACTACAATTAGATATTTCTGATAGCCAGACAAATTATTTACTCTCGATCATCAGCTTAAATTTCTTAGCACACAAGAATATCAATCATTCTAGGCTATAAATGATAAAGTAAATATATTCTTGGAAATAAAATCAAGATCTTAACCCATCAATTTAATTAGTTTTAAATTAATTCTCATCTATAATTTAAGATTCTGATTTAAGTCCAATTCTCGACAATAAATAAAAATAGTAATACAGATATTATCCCGTCGCTTAATTCACACAAGATTTTTATCCTTAATTTTAGAGTCAATAAACATATATTTTAAAATAAGAAAATACCAAAAGAAATTAGAAGAAAATGAGAAATTATAGTGAATAATTCTTTTTAGGCCTCTGGATATTGAAAAACAACTAGAATACATTTATTCAAGTTTGAGAACTTGCTTAATATGAGAATGTTCATGAATAAACTTTTCTATTTATAGTAGGAATTTTAATTAAAATCGATGATTGGTTAAACATAATAAATGGAGAGTTGCAACTTCGTGTCTGTTGAAATCACATATTCCCCCCCCCCCCAAATCTTTAGCTTGATCGATAGAGAATCAAAAATTAATATGAGTTTCTCCTTTAATCATCTTTGTAGTACCTCTCAGCAGTGAGATATGGCACTCATCTTCATCATATCGTTGTCTCCATTAGAACTTGTGTCTCTTATAACTTTTGACTTAGCGCTCTCACACAAAAGTTACAAGGATGGAAAGTTCTTAGAATTTGATGTTGAATCGAATGGTCTAATTATTATTTAAATTGGACACACTTCAACTGTCACTGATTTATTCAATTTTAATTTAATATCTAATTTAATTCTCTTTTTAATTAAATTCTCAGCTATAATTGAATTCTTAGAAACTCTTTCGCTCGAATTCAGATTCTTACTACCTGACTTGAGAGTCACTAGACTGTCGCATCCTCAGTTGACTCTAAGAGCTTGAATGACTGTAAGGTGCATACAGACTGGTCTTTGGAGAAGGCGCTTGATAGCCAAGGAATAAGTTCTGCTTGTGAGTGAGGTTGGACTGATGCTTGAGTATCTAGGATTTAGTGACTTCAAAGTCTTCAAAGGAGTCTTAGAGCATTTGAGGGTTGTGATTTGGAGTCTGCTTTATGTGTGAGTATTGACCCAGATTCTCATCGAAGCTGGTTGTTTGAGGAGGCAGGGATGTTCCTCTGCTAGCTTTAAAAAGTTATAAAGTCATAAGAGCTTAGAACTCGACTATGCCGCTGCTTTGAGAAAGGAAATTCTAGTTAGTCTGGAAGGTGTGATCAAAGTGAGATTTGTGGTTCATCAGGAGGTGAAACTACTAAGGAGACTCATCTTTCAAAGGTAGGAAATACAAAAGGCATTCTATATTAAGTTCAGTTTTCATTATAAAATCCCTTGCTTGGATGACAGAAGGTGCATTAGACTTTCTGAAGTCACTCAGCTCAGAAGAATCGAAGTTGACAAAATTTTGCCTCTCCTTGAAAGCCACTCTTGGCAACTCACTCCTCGCTGCCATCTCACTACCCATGATTGCAGGTCTCTCACTCCTAGACACTAACTGAGGCGACTGGTACCACTAGCTCGACTAATTCTCAGATTAGGGTTTTAAGTTCATCATCTGCTGCTCCTTCACATTAGAAAGGGAAGAGTCGTGTTGTTGAAACATCTGCTCCATCTTTTGGTGATTGAAAGCATCCACCACCGACTCCTTTTCATTTTCAGAGGTTGTATTGCTGTGGAGCGAGTAGGCTTTCTAATGGTGGAAGGAATCGCTGTAGGTGAAGCTTAAAGGGTTCTAGGAAACATAACCCTGTGAAGAGGGGTTGAGGTTGAAGACGTTAAAGCCCCCACTGATAGACTGAGACTGCGTGTTGTCCAAAAGCTACTGTTAGGGATTAAACTGTTGCTACTTCATTTTATATTCTGAAGATGATGGTTGTTATAATGGGTTAATCATTATCCAGATTCGTAAAATAGTTGTTGTTAATTCCTAACACCGACTCACTCACTCATTCAATCACTCATCATGAATAGATATATCTTCTTAAGATAATTTGCAAGCGTTGGCAAAATAAATAAATTGATATAGTGATTAGGGAGCATATCTTATAGCCGGTTAGAGCTTCATTTTCACTTTAACTAGTTCACATGGCACGCAACTCATTTCTCATAAGTTGGAGCCACTTATATCTCAAAATTATTCTCGAAGCCTCACTCCGTGTAAGCAGTTGACAGACACACTACAATATACTCTCCTGCTGCTCATCCAAACATGCACTTATCAGACAGAGCAAAGATTTTCAGGTAGTTAGGTGTCACTCACACTCTCACACATAGTTAGACTTTGAGTTATAGATATGTTTTAAGGGGAGAGAAGACTCGGAGAATTCTCTCATCAGGCGCTCTGCGTTCAAAGGAGCTGAGTGATGTTCACGAAATGGGTTTTCTTCAGATTCTCAAGGCCTGGGAAGGCGCGCTCGAAGTTCTGTGCAAGGTATAGCACTCTTTGAGATACCTCCACGATGTCGTCCTCCTTGGCCTTGCTCACTTATCACACTCTAAAAGTGCTTTCCTCTTTTTCCTTATGAATTTATTTTTTGATTATTGAGGAATATACAAGCTTGGAGACGATCTCAGGAGTAATCAGCTGTGTCTTCTTAAGCTGAAATAAAAGCAAGAAGAGGGATAATAGGTTAATTGTGATAGCTGTTCACAGATCTTAAGAGAAACATAGAGAGCACCAACAGCTTGGAGAGAAGGCATGCGGCTGGCCAATTCATAGTCATGCACTGCCATCTTGCCCAAGTACAATGACATCTTCTCAATCAGCAACTGCTCCTAGTTAAATTAATTACACAACTACTTGATTTGTAGTTGTGAGGGTTCGAGGGGACAACTATAGAAGCAGCAGTTGAATTAGTGGTGCTTGTGTTATCTATCTTATATAGATGATAATTAATTATGTTATCAGAGCTGTTCTCTTTGGAATCTGATTTTGCCTTCTCGTCTTTCTTTATTATGAGCCAACTAGTAACTAAAGCTTATTGTGTGATTCTTGGATGACTTTCCGCAAGTGCCGATGTTGAGGACCTGCTTGAGGTAGACCTTGAGGAAGTCGAGGGAAGTGGGGGCAGCGATGCGGTAGTTGATGACCTTGAGGATGTCCATCTCGAGGGTCTTGATGCGCTCGATGGGGAGCTTCTTGTGGGCGATCTTCTCGAATACCATCTTCATCTTGAGGGGTAGGATGTCCTCGTACTTGCTCCCGATGAACATGCAAGTCACACCGATGATGTGCAAGTCACTGACCTCTCTCACCTCAGTCTTGCCCTTGAAGTAGCGGTCCATCAGGGACACAGCCAAGAAGAAGGTCTGGTCGTCGCACAATGAATATGTAGTGAGAGACTACATGTTTATGTGCACTTGAAGTTGGTAAGGACTTCGATCATCCAGTCGACCATGCGAGCTCTGAGGGCAGGGGTGATCTTGTGGCGCACAAGGGAGTTCTTGATGTCGAAGAACTGCTCCAGCTCTCTCTGGTACTCGTCAATCTCCTCCCCATAGTTCTGAGTCACATGCAACTTATCAAATATAATAAAATACAATAAAATATTTTATATTATTTTTGTTAGTTGATGCAAGTTCTCTCTTTCAATCTCGGAGAGCTGGTGCTTGGGGGAGTCACTTATGTTCTGCTGGTCCTGGAACACATACTGAATCTGAGGTACCTGCTCTAGTTACTTCTGCAAGTTGCTAATGATCAAATATATATTCATCTAATTCTATTGCTAGCCTGGCTGATGTTGTTGAAGTGCTGGTTGTTGGCGTTGTTGCTGAGGATGCCCACGTTCTCCTTGTTGTGCTGCTGAGACTGGTTGCGCTCAGACTTGAAAGGGTGCTGCAGCTGGTGAGGCTAGTGCTCAGTGTGCATCTGGGTGTTGTTGCCGCTGTTGGTGAGGTGGCCTCCATTGTGGTTGACCAATACCTTAGGCTGGAGATGCTAGTGGCCATTAAGCTATTAGCCCTGTGGTTGATGCAAGTTATGCTGGGAAGAGCTTTGATGGATGTTGGTCATCGAAGTATTGTGAGAGGTTGAGGCTGTAGCTGCACCGCCTGCCACTACTGCTTGGAAGGAGTTCTTAGTGGCGAGTCTGTAGGAGGTCTGAGGGCGGTTCTTGTTCATGTTCTCCTGATAGTGGCCCGAGTAGCCTCCTCCCATCATGACTGAGTTGTTATGGTTCTGAGTGACTGAGGTGTTATGATGAGTCATCTTGTCTTGCGAGTTTCTGCGGGAGCCTACAGGCAACTGATGCGGGTAATGATGAGAAGCGCTTTACTCTCCGCCCTTTAGGAACATCTAAAGATTAAACCATAGCTTAGAAATGTATTCTTTCTCTATCTTGCTGCCAACCTTAGAACTCTTGCCTCCCTGAGGTAGAGGGACGTTTTGTTAGCTACTTCCAAAAGGAGCTCCTGGTTGCTGTGCGAGGTGGAAGTTGTTGTACTCGGAACTGCTGCAATTCATGCCAAGTTGGCCATTCAGGTTATTCAACTGGGGAAGACTGAACTAATTACAGATAAACACATTTGAAAGACTGGTTGTTGAGCTAGCACCATGTCCATGAAGAAAACTGTTCATTGAAGGTGTAGGTCTTCCACTTTCCATTTCCATATGAGCTTGGTTGAACTGTTGTTACTGCTAGTAGCTCATGTTGTGAGACTGAGAGCCGCCCCGAGAAGAGTGCTGTTGGTAGTTGTCATTAAGGATTTGTTGATGGTAGCTGTTTGGGCCGCCCTTGTTGAGGCAGAAGGAGTTCGAGTTTCCTGCTGTGCTGCCCTAGCCAACTGAGTACTTATCTGTGTTATTGGGAACAAGTGAGTGAGTGAGCACCCCTGCTGTTGAATTTTGCGTCATTATGTTCGACTGATTAGAGTGGTGATGCAGATACAGCATTAAACAAATGTCATAATGAAAATGTTAGCCAATCTGTACATAACACTATTTTTATTGTGCTCTGCTTGTTGAGTTTTTAGAAGTCGTTTTCCTTTTTGGAGAGCTTGCTTGCATCGTTTGCATTTAGTTGGCTGGCATGATGTCCACTTCCACTGCGCATACCCATCATCGATTGACTATTGGAAACACCTCCGATAGTATTCATCCCTAAACCAAATGAGCACTTTCATTCAAATGTAACTCATTCTCTCACTTACTATGATGCTTAATTATTGTGAGAGCATCAGTTTGAACTCTCAAAAATGAAGTAAGAAGTTAGAAATAGACGATAGCTGAGTTTTTAAGGTAATTTCGTGAGGATTTTCATGGGTGGATTATGTTACCGTTAATCTGTTTGCGCCAGTAATTTATATCGCCATCACTCTTAATTACTCTCTTGGATGTGGACTTACCTTGGGCGTTGAGGCTTGAGGAATTCATGAACGAGTGTGAGGAGTGACCCCCGAGGCCGCTGCTCTTTTGGCGCATGGAGCTCTACTGAGTTTGCGAGAAGGAATTCTGGGAGAGGACTCCTGAGGTGGTGGAACTGTGGTTTGAGGGAGCGAAAGGTTGCTTTCTTGACATTTACTCAGTGATTATTAGAGAAGCGATAAATATATCAAATTATATTGTTAAGACCCTCCACCCTCTTAATTTGAGTTACAAATTTAACAACTACTTTTAATCACATGGGAGAGATGAAAAATGGAAATAATGGAATAGGTGCAAAATGCTTTTTCAAGAAAGAGAATGATAGGAAAGTTATAGAGAGCTAGTGATATTGAGTTCTTCTGGTGAAGGCTTGTTGCTTTTGCAAGTGTGAGTGTGTATATTTCTAACGAATAAATTTGAATTATAAATTATTTCTCTGCTAACGAGTATTTGATACAGATCAATTAATCCCAACAAAGGTAAACTTGCAATCACAATTTAAATCAATTACAAAATTCACAACTTCTTATCTTTTAGTTTTCAGGTTTACAAAATCCACAAATCTAACTCTCATTTACTTTATGGACCACTTACTCTTCTTTTTTTGAAAGCTAACTGATAGTAATAGAATTATTAAAAAGATGTCGAAGAAGCTCGAACAGCAGCAACAGTCCTCGGCCAAACATAACACACAAGCTCCAGCTAGCAACCACTCTAGCAACCACAAATCTCGCTCACTCCTCTCTCCCATATAGAACTATGTAAGCTACCCACCCACCATTCGCTCTCTTTGAGGCTTGATAATAAAAACTATTCTCTAAGAGTCTGTCTTGCTTGACGATGAGTTTATAGATGAACAGGAATATCAACATGCAGCAAGTTTCCAACGGATAGCTCAGCTACCAGAACTTCAAAAATAATGGTGGAGGCTCCATACTCAGACAGCAACTCTCACAAGGGCGTCAATCCTTCTCAGATGAGATAAACATGCATGTTTATTACTCTCTTATAATGGGGAAGAAGAATGAGAGCTGCTCATTGGAGTACACTACTTAGCAGAACACGCAGATATCTTACTTCACCAACATCAACCACCCAGGTTAGCACAATCTAAGTACAGCTACTCTCGCAAACTAGAATCCAACCGTCCTCATTCAAGACAAGGAAAACATTATATGATAAATCAAGTATCCATCCATAGTTTTAACAGTCACCAGCTTAATAATCGCTATAATTTTTTCAGCCAATTGAGCTGATTGGTGGAGGCATGAGCAAGGAATGCAGTTTGATTCAGTCTGTATCTCCCACAGATGTCACTCAAGAGTACGATCCCCAGCAGCAAATCCCTAACCACTTCACCTCTCCTTCTTTGCAAGCACTTAAGAAGCACCTAGACTTGAACTCTCACCATCAGCAGCACCACTCTCGTTCTTCGCCTAACAACAACCAACTAATCTTTCTCTCCACCAGCTAATCTGCAGCCTCCTTCAAGGGCTAGAACTCAGCCTAGAGTTAGAACTAGTTGCTGCTCCAGACTGGCTTCAGTCCCAGATTCAGTAACTTCACCACTGTCGGAGCAGGAGAGGAAGATGCTACATTCAAGTCTCCACTTAAACTAGACTTGAAGAGAACTCAGCCTGAGATTTTAGAGGACACGCAAGAGAAGTAGAAAAATGAAGGACACCCAAAATTTCATGACTCTAGGTAACCTGAACTCCTATCAGTCAGTGTATCCCCCTTCGCTTCCAGGAGGAGTGAATCTAGCTGGCCACAGACATGCACTATCTATGAGTAGCAACAACCCAGAGGCCACAGCTATGAAGACGGCCATCTTCTTGGACAATCAGACTGCTCAATACACGCAAGCTAACTCCAACATTCACTCAAACTTCAACTCAAACCATAAGGCTGCAACTTAGAGCAGTGGTTAGATGCACTAGCACCAGATGCTACTGAATATGCTGGACTAGACTCAACGACTTGCAGATGAGAGTGAATCTAGACTGAGGGAGAAAGAGACAGAGCATGCACTCAAGATTGAAGAGCTTAAAGACTTGCATCAAAGTGAGATCACTAAGCTCAAGACAGAGATCAAACTACTTCATTAATGGTTAGATCATCTTTGTGGTTTTACTTCAAGGGTTGAAAAACCTGGAGACTAAGGATATTCTTCAAGGCTCATCTCAATCTGGCATTTCCAGTCCCACTAATTTCATTCTTACTTTTAAGAATCTCCTTTAATTTGAACATGAATCATCTAACAGACAGAGTGAGGAACTTGCTCATAGCTGAGTTAGAGAATCACCAGAAATCCTCATCTGAGACTGAGCGAAGATTGAACTAGGAAATTCAGCAGCTCTCTTCTTCAAGATCCTCGCTTGAACTTAAAGTAAAGAGCTAGAAGAAATCTTATGCAGACAGTAGAGCAACCACGCTCAAACGCTCTAAGAGAAGGAGGAGACTATAAACTTCCTCTAGCTTGAGCTCTCTCACTGGAAGGACTCCTCATCCTTCCATATATAAACTATTTTAGCAGACTTATATTCATCCAAGGAGATAGACAGGCTAAGAACTCAGCAAGAGATTCAGTGCAAGAAAAGTGAGTACTAGTAAGAAGCCAAGGACCGCACTATTCAAAGTTCACAACAAGATCAGCAAGTCAAGAGTGAAGCCTATGAGCAGCTGCTCTCCGACTATCATCAGCTGCAGGCTGTGCTTTGCGAACATGATCACTCAACAGACTAGGAGATCAGCAACCTCCACCAACAAAAGGAGCAGATCAATCAATCTATATCTGAGAAGAAGTTTAAAGGAGCTGAGTGAGAAGTTCTATAACGAGAAAGTGAAGTTGTTGGAGGGAAAGTGTGCAAGCCAAGAGCAAGCGATTGACTCTCTAGGCAGCAGTTGACTTAGAAATAGGAGGCTCACCACTCACAGGCACTAGTCAAGATTGAGGAGAGGGAATTAGATCTCAAGTCCTTCCAAGAGACTGTGGACTCCATCTCCACTTAAGTTGGTAAAGCAATGCAGGAGAGCAAAGGCAAGCAGCAGTAGTTCATGCAGACTTCAGCCCAGCTCCAAGACAAGCTGAACACCTTCTGCAAGCAGGCCTATGTGAAGATTATGGACCAGGAGCACCCTAACTATCAAGTGCTTGAGCAGACACTTCTCAAACTCCAGCAGGAGAATCAGCTACTGAGGGAACAGCTGGAGTTAGTGCACCAGCAGCTGGTTAATGGTTAGAGTGATGAGAACCAAAGCCTCATCAGACTTAAGATAGGGCTCCAAAAATTTCTTAATATTTCTCTTAGTTCATTTAAAGCATTTTTAAAATTGTTGACTGAGCTGAGAAGCAACATAGCCGTCTTCCACAGCACAGAAACTTAGATTATTGCATTCACTATATTCACTATTTCTATTGCTGTTGATTATTGAAACCTCCAAAGACCAGGCTTACTCTTTATTAGAAGTGAGGTTGCAAACTCTGGAGCAGAGTCACTCTCAAAAGGAAGCAGAGGACACAGACACCATCACGCAGTTGGCTGAAGAGCTACAGAGCAGCAAGTTCACTCAGCGAAAGCTAGAGGCTTGGGCCAAGGAGAGCAAGGAAAGAATCACCCAAATGAAAACTGAAGTCTCAACCATCAAAGCTGAGAGAGATAAAGTATCCTATTATATATAGGGAGTTTGAATTTTAAGATTCAGCAGTTGAAGCTCTGAAAGCACTGAAGGACATTCCAAACTCAAAAGTCTCAGCTGAATAGGTTGAGAGAGTGCTCTCATCCGCTCCACTTGCAATCACCCAGCTGCAGTAAGCTCACCAGTCCAAGACTGAGAAGCAGACTCAAAAGTTCAAGGACATGAAGGAGAAGCATGACGAGTTGCTCATCAAGCACTGCAGACTCATCAACCGCTACAAGTCCTTAGAGAGTGATCAGCTCAGCACTTGGTAGACGAGACAGGCTGTCTATGTCGAGCAGATCAAGGCTCAGCGAGAGCAAATCACCAGACTGCAGGACAGGAGGGCTGAGGAAGAGCGATACACAGAGTTGCAGTAAGCAGTTGTGGATTCGATCATGCTTGAGCAGGAGTTGCTGGCCAAGTACCAGACTGAGAGTGAGGTGGAGTACAAGAGACAGATCTAAGTGCTGGACTAGCAAATACTGCACATAGAGGCACAGAAACACAGCCTGATAGGCATCATTAGGGAATATGAGCGCCGCTATACTAATCTGACTGAGGAGCGAAGACAGCAAGTTCAACTACTCACAGACATGAACTCGCAGCTCAAGTATTATAAATTCATCATCATGTTTCCATTACTTTATTACTTGGAGGGAATTGAAAACGGCTCTTTGAAGACATACTAGTCTAGTATGATAAGATGGTGAGGTTCATCCAGGATAGCGCTAAAGAACAACTTGCTCAACTCGTGGACAGAATAATCCAAGATAGACGATCAAACTACTCAGAGGTCCAGGAGTTCAAGCAGTCAATCCACAATGAGCTCTAACCCATATTGAAAAATGCTACCTCCTTCTTATGTTATTGAATATTGACTTACTAGCAGAACGAGATAGAGTTCCTCAGATAGCAGGACGCTTTGAAGCAGTCACAACTCGCTGAGAACTTAAGCTATGAGACCTATCTCAAAGGGCAGCTTGTAGTCCAGAGACAAGAGTATTTCCAGATGAGGGAGTTATTCGAGCGCTATCAACTGAGGATCATCAACCATCAATCTTCAAGTAGCAGTGTTGAGCTAGCTAGATGTAATTTCGACTATGACTTAGAAGCTGAAGCCTCAGCAAGGTTTCAACTCGGAGCTAGATAAACTCCTCACTGAGCTTGAGACTCTGAAGCCTTCAACTCGATGCCTGGGAAGTGAACAAGATAGTGAGGAGAGTAAAGCAGGTCATGATGCTAGAGAGACTTGACACCGAACTAGTTAGGAGGTATGCGCTTTACCAGTACAACCAGTATCGACTTTGGAATGAGGAGGAGATTGCTCTAGTCAGAGCTCAGAGAGATAAGATGCTCCTCAACTTAGGTAAACCAGAAACTTCAAAGAAGAATAGCAACAACCTCATTTCATCTCCATCCACCAGGGAGACTGATAGCGCCAAGACTATAGTGTTGAAAGAAATCAAGGAGTTAGAGAAGTAGAGGTGCAACAAGTTGGAGATACAGAATGAGATTTTGATGAAGACACTGTCAAGTGACAGCACAGAGAAATACAAGGAGCTTGTGGAAACTCTCAAAGCTTATGTGAAGGCCAAGCACTTTGAAAGCTCTAAGCTGCTTGCTGCAACTACTGGAATCTAGATGCTCAACTAGACTTTGCCCACAGTCAGCTTGAGAACTACTTAGATACTTAATTCTACTCTGGATTCTCAACAACAGCAGTAGCAGTAACAGTAGAATCAAAATCAGCAAGTTCCACTTGGGCCTCTGATTTACCTGCAGCCCAATAGAGACTCATCAAGATCACCAACTCCAACAAGACTCAAGCCTCACCACAGACCTCAGTCATCACTCAGCAGACTTGGGAATGCACAGTCTATGATCAACTTGTAATGCAAAAATGTTATGACAACTTTCTATTCAAACTCATACTTCTCTAAGTATTTTAAGTTTACCCTACTAATCCCAACGGCCATCAGCACAACTTAAGCTTGAGCACCTCCTCTCTGAATATGAACAAGAACGAGTCCATGCCTCTGCTCCAGACTGATTTAGCAAATTTTAATCTAATTGAATTGATTTGAGAGGCAACTCCAAGAACAGAGGACTCAGCAGCGCCAGAAGTCTGATTGGTCAAACTAACCTCAAGTCTACTTCTTCCCTGCTCCTAAATTCAACCACCAAGGCCTCGAAGCTACTTAACGGCCAATCCAGAGAGGGAGCTGGTAGAGTGAACATAAGTAGGATATGCTGACTTTAATTGTTTGAGTGAAGCAGAGAGCAAGTGGCTATGACACCCTCAAGAAGTAGGGCGTGGTACATCAGAATCAGTCAGCCTGAGTATGACACGCAAGAATGGAGGAGTAGTTGGTGCATTTAGTAAAAATGTTTATTATAAGACTATTAGCCTTCATCATAAAAGTTAAATGTATAGTTGTTGATTGATATGTGGAGGGAAGGAGATCTGTACTCCTGGCAAAGCCAAGCGACAGGGAGGCTTAGGGGCAGTGAATACTCTAGCCCACAAGAAATCTGAGTATCTCACTCACTCCATATCCCTCAGAAATGAAAAGAGCACCTCTCAGTTGAAAGAGTGAATGAGAGAAAGAAAGCAAAACTTAAATTTAAAAGTAATGACGATGTGCAATAAGTTAATTTGAAAATGAAGATCACCTTAAATTCTTATCAGCTCTTATATTCATGTGCTCTATCAAATTTTAAAAATAAGAATGCTAAAATCAAAGCACTCTCAATGTATTCTTAAAGACTTTATAAATCACAGTTTCTCTTTCCAAAGAGAACCTCCTCCTTCTTTAAATCCATCCATCTTATCAGTTTCAAACATCTCTTCTTATAATAATCAAGCTCCTCTCTTCATTGAAGCCTTGAAGTTTCATTGTCACTGATATCTCTACTGCTATTGCTGTTGCTACTGCTGCATTTGCTGTATCAGATATCTCTAGTGCAGCATTTAGTCAATCGCCTGAGGTAAGTTCTTCCCATTCCCATTCACCTGCTGTTACTACTGCTACTACAACTGTTATTGAGTCAACCCCTGCCCATTCATTTGAGTCTAGTCTGCTTAATATTATTGATGCTACTGCTGGTTCAAAGCTTGATTGTTGCCTTGGGAGGATCTGAGCTGGTTATTCTCCTTCTCCTGGCTCTTCTTGGAGACTGAGTTCTGATTGGGAGCTGCTTGTCCTGACAAGTTGTGGTTGATTTGTCTCTGCAGAGGCATGTTGCTGCCTGCACTTTGACTCTATTACTGCTGTTACTATTGCAGCTGAGACTTGGTCATCATGCTTCCCTTGAGTGCTTGGAAGCTGACTGCGATGAGCTTGTGCAGGTTCTGCATGTCGTTGCCCAGCTGGGAGATGTCCTCCTGAGTGCGTAGGGTGCGAGCGTTGCCGATCAACTTGTCAGTCATTTGCAGCAGGTCGTTCTCAAACAGGTTGGTCAGAGCCACCTTCTGAGCGAGACGCGCTCCAACTCATCATCCTTGGAAGTCAGCAGGTTCTTCAAGGCATCGTTCTTCTCCTCAGCTATCTTCAACTTCTTTTCCATGTACTGGACCTGCTGGGCACTAGCTTGGCTTGCAGCGCCATTCAAACTCTGAGCTTCAAGCTGCTGCTGCTGTTGTTGCAATAATTAGATAAGTGGTATGTGGGTTCACCTTATAAAATGCATCTAGGACTGCATGGCCTGCTGGAGGAGTCTGACTCTCTCTTCGACTTCTCGCTGCACAATCTGCTCCACTCGCTCCTTCAACTGGTCAGGCCTGACTGCCTCATTAGCCTCCTCCCTTAGTTGAGCCATCTCCAGCTCCTTGCGCTCGATCACCTGCTGCAACTCGTCCACCTTCTCATCTGCAGTCATGAGCTGGAGGGGCACGTCCACCTCCTGCTCCTCTCTCCTTCCTTGCCTCCTTCAAGGTGGAACTGCTCATAGGGTAAATACTTTCTAGCCTGCTCCCCATCTAGGGTCTGTTGGTCACCCTGGGTGTTGAGAGGGTGGTGGTGCAGCTGAAGAGGCCTGTCAGCTCCCTCCTCGTCGAAGGGGATCTCAAGTCCTCTTTGCTGCATAAATATAAAATAATTATATATAAATATATTTATTATTTAATTATTGCATGATCTATTCTAGTTGAGCAATCCTGTCCTGTCGCTTCTCAAGAGCAAGCTCGGTGTCTCTGTGGATACGTTCGTAGGCATCCAGCTCCTCCTGCAGCTGGATGATGGTCTCGTCCCTCTCGTTGAGTCTGGCAGTGAGGGCTATCATGATGTCCCTCTGCTTGAGCAGCAGCTGCTTGTACCGGTCCACCTGCGCCTTGTCCTCCTCAATCTGCTGTCTCTCTCGCTCCAGCTCAGTCAACAACAAAATATAAAAATAAATTAATTATTAATTTTATATTTTATAATTGTATTTAATTTGTTTGAGTGAGCTTGGATTCGTACTCCTGGCGGATGATTCTCTGCTTCTCCTCGAGAGCTGACTTGAACTGAGGAGTGTCCTCTATCTTCTTTCCTCCCACCAGCAACTGAGAATTCAGCATCCAAAAAATATACTAGGAAATAATAAATGTGCACTTTAATTATTATAATGAATCCTAATCTTCTCCTCCAACTTCTTTTTCTCTTCCTTCTCCATCATGAACTCTCGAGACCTGGACTCTAGTGCCACGATGGCTGCCTGCTTATCCTCCTCAGCTCTTCGCTTCTGTTGCTCTAACTTGAACCTTAGAAGGATATTAACTCTCCTCCCTCAACTTCTTGAGCTCGTTCTCGTACTTTCTGAGTAGGCGCCTCTAGAAATAAATTGGATATCCAAAGCAGAGAGCGACTGATTAATTTTCTTGCACTCCTCAAGTCAAAGTAGAAGTAGCAAATGTTGTATAGAGTAGCTCCAGTGACTCTCACTCGCTCGCTTCCAGCTAAGTCCACTAAGTTGAGCTTGCCAACTTTAATCTACTTGGAGACGTCTGGTCCCTCCTGTTCCATGGACATCTGCTCAACTATCATTATGAAAACTAGACATACTTACTATATAATAAGTGTTGTGGCAGCAGTAGCTCTGACCATAGCTCCTCTCTGCATAAGTGAATAGATCTCATGAGGAGTCCTGACTGCCCACTCACTCAACCCCTCCACGAAAACTCCACGCTTCTTATCCTCTCTGATGAGAGTGAAGTTCTCTCTGTCTTTAGCAGATCGCTGATGTTCTCATTATAGATCTGGAGGTAGCTGCTCTCACCATGAAAGTAGAGTGTGAGTTTGCTCCATTCTAGATATATCTGAAGATCTCCTCCATCGCTCTGGGGATGATACCTCTCTAGGGATCGTTCTAGTGGTACTTGAAGCCTTCCATGGTGTAGGTCTTTCCAGTGCCTGTTTAGCCATAGGCGAGGATGGTTGCGTTATAGCCCTCAAGCACTGAGAGCACGCAGGACGGGCGTGTTTTCATAGACATGCGACTGAGTGGAGTCAGGTCCGTATACGTAGTCAAAAGAGAACTAGTGAGTGGTTGTGATGTGAGGGTTCTCTCTCACGTCTCTCTGTCTCCCATACTCTGAGACCTCTGCACCTAAGGTACTCCTGAATAGAGCAGGCCTTGCTGTCTGAGGTGATTTAGGTGATGGGCATGAAATCCAAGTTGTCACTTATCTCCCTGGGTAGAGGAGGCCTTACTCTGATAACTACTTTGAAATTCTAGTTTGAGTTAGGGTTATTGTTGTTATTGTAAATGCTTGATCCACCTGGGGACTGGTTATAGTTCTAGTAATGGGATGAAGATTGAGATATGCTGCTCTGAGTGAGGGGGTTATGCTGCTTTTAACTCTGCAAAGCGTAGGTGAAATTACTGCCCATGGGGGTTTGCTAGTTATGAGGCTGTGGGGAAAGAAATGAACCTCACAAAAAATTAGTATACACTTTGATATTAGATTGTGGATTCCTCTATAGTATTTTTCTTCAAATCATCTATCTAAGGATAGCAGCAGTGGCATCAGTCTATAGAAGGTTAGAGGTAACGAGTGACTTACTGGGTACTGGTTAGTTTGCTATTGGGCTTGTCGATTATTCATAGTGGTTTGCGTTAACTCTTCTACTCTATCTCTGAGGCAAAATTCTTCTTGACTCTTTTATAATTTTGTAATTATTTCTAACTAATTTAATTAACCTACCCACCCGAGCTTATAATAGGAAAGGGTTATGCAAAAATTTTAAGAATAAGTACTACTAATACTTCTTATACTCTGTATGTAATTGAATTAACTTTTTTGCTCTAACTTGAGAACGCTCTCTTTGTCAACCACATTCTAGGACCTCATGGCAAGTTCCTCCCTCAACCAGCATATACTTAGAATATATCATGAACTGAGTAGTGCTCTCTAATCCACGTCTTCATTGATCCTCGCCTCATTCTTAATCTTCTTTGCTCTGGTGGCAAACTTAAGAGTGCTCAAACTTTCACTGAAGGAGTCAAAGGCGGGAGACACCATAGCCATCATAGTGGTTTTGCAATTGCCACCTAGTGAATCTTCAAGCAACCTAGTTAGCTTAGAATCACGATAGGGGATGTGGTTCCTCTGTTTCTGATCAGTCAAGGCTGCAATTACGTTTCCCAAAGCAGAGAGAAAAAGAAAATATTTCATTCCTCAAGTCTCTTGCCAGTCGCTCCAGTGATATCTGAAATGGGAGGTGATTATGAAAACAGCATGGGACCTGGAAGAGACGTCATTCATCTTTGTGGCAGCATAAAAGGTTTGTCATTTAACTGTTTAGATGAGCAAATTTGAAAGAAATGAACCTTGAATTGAGCCTTCTCTTGAGCCTTCTAAATGTAAATTCAAACTCAAATAGCATTTCAAATTAATCTGCTGAGAACTGTGTCTAAGACAAAGTATACTAGTGATGGCTCTGCGGAGTCTGCTGAATCATCTAGTGGTAGCTTGGTTAGGCTCCCGCCCCATTTCCAAGATTCATTATACCCAGCTGCAGTTGCGCCAACTACTATTGCTATTATTACTGTTATTATTGCTGTTGGGAGTTGCTCTAAGAGTTCTACTATTGTTGCTACTGTTGTTAGTTCTTGAGCATTTGAATTTGCTACTGCAGGTAGGGGTATCAACAAGATAGAATGTGTTGTTATAGGAATATGGTAATGGGTTATTGGAGTTGCTTGAAGGAGTAGCAGAAAATTAATTGCCATTGAGATGGGGCTGAATTTGCGGACTGGGTGATTGCATCTGACTGTTCAGCTGCTCAAAAATAATTTAGACTACATATTGTGGTAGTCTCTTTTTTTTAGAATGCTAGTACTACTGTTGGGGATTCAAGCCGAAGTTGGGCGCCTGACTTTGAAAAGCCTGATGTTGCTATTGCTGCTACTACTGTGAGCTGCTCTGCTACTATTGAGAAATCATCTACCCTCAAAATTAAACTCCCCAAGGCAATCTAGTGTAGGCAAATGAAACATCAACTTAAAATCCTTATTAACTTGTAAGTAGTATAAGAAAAAGAAGATATCCTTCACAAGCAGCTTCAGTTTTGATCTTGGTCAGCTAGTTCTCCTCTTCCTCGTCTTCTTATTGGGTAGATACTACTGTTCTTGATCGTTCTGCTGATCGAAGTCCTCGGTCTATATAGCAATCTCAGTTTGAGCTTACTATTCTTGAGAAAAAGTTATAATGATGATGATTTTTGAGAATTGCGGGCAATTTGATTCTCTTGGAGGTTAATTAGGTCACTCTGGGCCTGTGCCAGGTTCTCTTGAATATTCTGTCTTCTCTGAACGGCCTCGATGGCTGTGTCTAGCAAGTAACCACAACAACAATAATGAAGAACTTTCTATTTTGACTTATTTATCTGATCGCAGCAAGTCCAACCACCACGTTGTGGAGTGGGTGAGCTGCATCTTGTTAATTGCCTTGCACTGCAACCAATATCCCATATAAGAGAATTATAATTTACTTAAACCTATTGCTGTTGCTGATGATGTCTTTGTTAAAAAGGTTCTTCTCTGCTGTGAGGACTGCCTCTATCCACCGCTACTGCTAGCTTCACCTCCTCTCCTTTGTGTATTAAAAACTTCCATGTTACCCATGTCGCTCTCTGAATTCCTTCTGAAGGCAAGCCTTATTCTAGCGGGATCTGTCACCCCTCTATTCTGAGCAGTGAGCTACCTGAGTCTGAGTTAGTTCCTCTCCTGCACTCCTTGCATAACCAACTGCAGTCTCTTCTGCTTCAGCTCCAGTCGCTGCTTAATAAGTTTGCGGTGGCGTCTCTGCATCCTGAGTCTCTTCTTCTGCTCCAGTTGCAACTGCTCCTACTGGTTGGCTTAGTTGAGGGACCTATAGATTTCAAACCAGAGCTCGTCCTAGTCAGTGTTCACAAGCTTATGAATCTCCTTCAAGACTGACTCCTCGTTGGAAAGCACAGCCTCTCTGAAAGTCGCAAGCATGGAGGGGGAGCAGTAATGCTGGTCCTTGGGTATCAAGTTTAGGTTTAACAAAGCCTTCTCTACCTTCTCAAGTCTGTCGGCGAGGAAAGATGCGTCGCTTCAAAATGTTCTCAAAGATTTCTCTTCGCAGTTCCTCTGGGGTCATGAAACTGCTCAAGTCCTCCTCTCCAGTTAAATGGCGGCAGACTATAGCCATGCTCGCAATCTCCCTCAGAGTCCTCTTCTGCATTGGGATCTTGGTTCTCCTCTGCCTTTTAAGTGAAGAGTGTGCCCACTGAGAGTATTTGAGAGAGCAGTTGAGAGGAGTAGAGGGAGGCGAAGGATTGCTGCTGCAAGTTGACTAGTCTCTCTTGAGGAGTATCGCTCAACTACAACACATTTTAGTGAGTGCAAGTAAAAAGTCCAATTGATTATTGAATGTTTATTTTCAATTTAAGTTCTGGTGTTGTTGATGCAGACTGTGCTGGTGTCTATCTATTCGTACTCCAGCTCCTTCAACTCCTCTTCCTCTTCTTCCTCCTGCTGCTCCTACTCTCCTTCTTATTCCTTATTCATCTTCCAAATAAATGATACACAATATAAACTATCCTCATTGTTCACTCTAACGCAAAGGAAAACTTCGCTCCGAGCCTTTTACTCCTCCTATTAGTCGGTTCTAACTTCACAAACCTTGATCTCCTCTTCCAGTTGTTAAATCTGATCTGACTGCTGTCCCTCAGTCTCCTGGATTGTTCTGATTCTGGCCTGTGTTAGCTCTATCTAATTGTTTGCACTCTTGATTTCCTGTTTCAACTGCTCCACCATAAAGTATAATTATATTATCTCATCTCTTTCTCTTTTGCTCCATTTCAAGTTCAAGTTGACGCTTGCGTTCTATGATTTACCTAGCCAGCCCTCATCAGCCTCATCCTCTGGATCAAGCCCGACATCATCCGTTCTAAATCTCTGGTCTTCTCGTTCTACCTAGTCGCCCCTTCCATCTTGGACCTAGGCCGGGGATTAATTAGCAGAGCCATTCTGACTGGACTGATTCCTTGAAGGAGTCTGCTGGCGGTAGGAGTGCTGAGCTGCTGCCAGTTCCTTCTCTCTCCTCTCCTTCTCGAGCTGCTGCTGCTTCCAAGTCTCCTCCTCCTTCATGATCTTGATGCGAGTGAGGTTGTCGTGCAAGTCTCTCAGTCGCTGGTTGCGTTGGGTTTCTTCCTCGATGCGCTGCTCGTACCATTTCTTCAGCACTCTGTTCACTGCCTCCTTGAAGTCCATGAACTCACACAATCCTCTCTCCTTCAAGATAAGAATATAGAGGAGTGTGTAAGTAAGGTTCAACAACTGAAGAGTGAGGTTGATCTGAGGTCGCTGAGTCTTGGTGAAGAGCAGCACCTTATATGCGCCTTCGATGAAGGTCTTCTTCTTAGGCCAGAGTTTTGAGATGGCCTGGATCTTCTCCATCACCTTGTTGATAAGTAAAAATAATAAAATTATAAATTAAAAAAAAGGTTTTGTTGTTCTTGAGTCTAAGGACGATGACCTCGTGCTTGAGGACTGTGTATTCGAGCACTCCATCTATCCATGAGTTGAGCAGTCTCGCTGCATTTCCCAGAGTGTCTATTACCTCTGGCGTGATGATTCTCTCCATGAACTCTCCCTTGATAAAAATTCCAATCCAATCCAATCCAATCCACTATTTCGTATCTTGATAAGCTTCATCTGCGCAAGTGAGATGTCAGGGATGGTATCCATTTGGCAGATCTGTGAGAACTCATGCTTGAAGGTCTCTGTCAGCATGTAGGCCGCTGCATCTCTCACATGTTCCTCAGTAATCTGGCTCACTTCCCTCGGGTAGATCTATATTAAAGTTCATAATCAACTCCCTCCTTCACTTTCAAAATACAGCCAATTAAACGAATGAAATCAATGAAACCAATTAAACATATATCTTATTGTGAGTATCGTCGTTGGAATTAGAAAAACGAATATTAATGCAGGGTGGAAGTGAATATCAATAATAATTAATTGCACGAGAAAACAGCAGCAACTTTAGCACCCGCAGCGTATTAATCTCTCTATACTTCGCTAAATCTTCACCTACTACTTCCAACTTAAAAACTTTATTAAATGCGAACAAATACTATATCACTCAAATATAAGCAGAGAGGGAAGTGAGATTATGCCTTTCTATATTAAATGTGGGATAAAATCGAGCCAGCAGGCAAACAAAGCAGCCACTCTTACCACATCAACTAGAAGGAGAGGCGGCCAGTCCTAAACTCAACAGGCGGCGTAGAATGAGAATATGAGCGATAACGCCTCTCAGAGTTCAGAGCTAGTTGAGAAAAACAGCGCTCGCTCCACTAATAGATAAGAGAAGAGTCAAACAATAAAGAGAGAGAATAATTGATAATAGATTTTTTGAGAAGGAAGGGGAAGCTGTTGAGACCCAACAGCAAAAAAGTAACCATCAGCTGACTCACGGCAAGTCAACACCCTCAACTGACAGCAGAAAGCCTTCTCAATCAATCACTCCTGTCAAGACTACACTTTCTCTCCGCTCTCGTGGGGAACCATAGCCTCTCATCAAATAGACTAAGGTCAACCCTGAATCTTAGGAGAGAGACAGAAAAGGATCCATAGAGATAAATGTAAGAGTGTTTTTAAATCTACTTTCTTGAGACTGGATAAGAGAAGATGTGTGAAAAATCCACACTCGAGGATAGCAAGTCTCAGTTACCATTCGCCGATCAAGAGTCTAACCGTAAGATGAGTGATCGCAAACTCCATCACACTCTCTCCACTGAAGCTATCGCACTTTTTCAAAAGCAGCAACTCAGCGCTCCCATCTCGGACTCTCCACTAATTAAAAGTAGTTGTTACTCTGATAGATAATTTTGATTGCTAAGAATTTAAAAACTACAGCGTGCGTCGCTCGGAATCATGGACTAGTACAGTTCATAGTT
This sequence comes from Tetmemena sp. SeJ-2015, assembly GCA_027382625.1. Classification (NCBI taxonomy): domain Eukaryota; phylum Ciliophora; class Spirotrichea; order Sporadotrichida; family Oxytrichidae; genus Tetmemena; species Tetmemena sp. SeJ-2015. Next base: position 22,142 of record JAJKFJ010022562.1, read on the forward strand.
TGGTGCGATGGGGAACGAGGGTTTTCAAATGGGTTTGGGAATCTCTGGAATGACGGGTTGTGGAGGTCCATCTTCAGTTGCCACTCTCCAGCCGCACCCATTTAACGTTCTTATCTCCGATTTTCAACAACGAAGGTAAAACCCTGCTCTGAAGAAGGAAGCAGGAGTCTCAGAGTTTTTGGGCTCCTTCAAGAAGCAAATCCACGACCTCAATCATTAGTACTTCTAGCAGAAAAAGCAGATCAGAGACAAGCTACAGCTATCTCAATAGCATTATCACAATTCCTAACAGCAACTTGGATTATACGGCAACGATTAAACCGCCAGTAAAGTTTGCAATGAAAGCAGCTCTGATCACTATCTAAACCTTCCTCAAACCCAGCCCTCCTTTAATCTGCTTACTCAACTCGGACTATCATTATAATAGATGCGCATTTTCATTTACTCTTAGTTAGGACTCTGTCCTCCACTTTCCGGTGGTAGTGCAGCGGGGTGTCAGATTATGCCTCCGACACCCCTAGCTACAGCCCTCGCGATGTCAATAACCGAGCCCTATGAAGCTTTTGAGTTTGTGCCTAACTCTCTACAATTCTACTACCCCAAGCAAGTTTAGCGTCAGCTCCAAAGAAAGAAGTTCTAAAACTCAGAGCGCCTCCTCTCCGGGCTCAAAGCACCAACAGGTAACAAGGCTGCTCAAGTTAAAAGCCTGGCGAAGATGAAAGCACTCACTGATTGCTAATTGCAGTTTATAAGCGTCGTTTTCCAGAAGATAGACAGAAAGTCAAAACCCATTAAGAAGCAAGAAAAACTAGTCACTGAGAATCTCAAGAGAAAGAGGATTTTCCTGGAGGAAGAGAACTTCGATATGTAACTTTTAAATTGCATTAGGTTGTTTCATAGTCTCAATAATGATTTGAAAAGATATTTTGAGCGTTCTCCACTCCACTTCCTCACACTCTCAAATGCTAACGAAGTCTGGGGGGATGGGCTATGAAGGAGACTCTGTCAAAAATTCACTACTACTAAATACCTTAAACTCTCAACATGAAACTAATGTTAATAACAACTTCTCTCATGAATTAAAACCAAACTTTGCAGGATTATTAACCATCCTTATTATTCATTCTCTGATGTTCATTAGACAAACAGCTCTTAGATACCCAACGGCAACATATCTTTACAGATCTCTAGACACGCCAGTCCTAAAAAGACCTCTGGCGATGCATCTGGCCTCTCTGTAGATGAGATTCAACCCGGTCAGAAGTATAACTGCCGCCCCGAGGTGAAAGTGAAAAGATCCACCTCTGACTTTTCTCAACAATCACCCCAGCAAGCGGGATCTCCCTCAAAAAGCGGCCATCTTACCAGAATTTTATAATAATCAACAGTCACTACTACAGCGGTTCCCTCCAGGGATTAATTAAATTCGAATATTGAACAGTAGTAATAAATCAGCTTCCCCGCCGCAAACCAAACAGCTAGTTCCAGCAACCTCGGGACTATTCAATTGCAAGGGAGCAAAGGCAGCCGGGGTACAAGAAATCATCCCAGCTAAACTCCAGTTGACCAGGTTAAAGCTATTTTCCCTCAAAATCAAGCTTCCTAAGTGATTCCATCAAGCTCCAAGAAACTTGCTCTTACAAAATCTAAGTCAGTCGGCCTCCCTAATGCTTAAATATTCCAATGTATTAACCATTATATCTTGCTTTTATAATGGAGGATTGAGTTAGGATTCAGATAACATCATTGATAACAATGATTCAAAGTATCCTATAATCCATGACCAAGAAATGCAAGATATCAGTGGCCCTCCAGTAACCTAAGGCTTCAAATCCAGAGGTCAAAGAGCTCATTAGCAAGCCTCAAAGAGAGGAGATGATCAAGAAAATATTGAATCTGCTCCTCATGATGTTATCTTATAAGCAAATAATTTTCAAGCATCTTTACTTCTTCTGTAATCTAGATTCCTCTTGGTGAAGCCAAAGTAAGCAAGGGCAGACAAGCCACTGGTCAAAGAAAGAGATCTATTTCAAAGACTAAGGCTCAAAAGAATGGTTTGATAGAGCAATAGCTCTACTCAACTGATCTTATAAATTACTGATAAACTTAATGATTATGTCCAGGCCTACGAGAGCAGCCAAGGAAGGCTTAACATTAAGATCAGACTGACAGATAAGATAACTTCTGCCAGCGCAGGCTTGAATGGCAATGGTCAATTGAGCAACTGCAACAATAATAGCAACAGCATGGATAAGAACACAGAGTAGTAAAAAATAAGCTTGAATGTTTGTGATACAGGTGTGTATTTTTAAAGAGCCAGATGATCATAACCACTAAGCAAGCCTTAATCGAGCATGAAGCTTACGAGCACGCCAATTCAAAGCAAAATTGTCCTTGCTTTAGATTTTAATTTAGCTAATGAATGGCTAAGGAATCAATGCTTCTATGGTTAACGCTGATCATCAGATGATTCAAAATCATGGTAACTTCTAAGGTCATCATCCCTAGCTTTTTAAAAATTTCAAGCCCAGTTATTTAAGCTAGAAGTCCATGGACATCAAATTATAGCATATTAATGTTTAAAAAGAGTTCTTTTATCAAATCCACAACCATCAGCTCTATCTCTTTGGAGCCTACCCTGATGAAATGGAGGAGGACGAAAATCCCCAAATCACTATTCAACTATACATTCTGATTTTTATCACACACGGTAGAATGGGTCACTCGAACAGTTTTGGGGGTCACTATCTTGGCTTAGAGCACTCTCACTCAGAGCCTAATCGCTTCCCAGACCATCTCCTCCATCACCACTCCTCGGATGATAGGATGTACATTGACCAATCCAATAACTTGTAAACTCACCAGAGCGGCTCTTTCATGAGACAATAGACATACCCCTCTCTGCAGCAACATCACAACGGTAACCACAATAGCAACGCAAGTAACCACGAATCCATTAGCAGAGTGTAAGCCCCAACCTTTTCTAGGAACAATCTTGACTTCGCTCCTTTCGACTTCCATCATCCCCTTGATGCCCATCACAATGATATGATTTTCTATGATAACTACCCTCAACCCAGTCCCCTCGCCCCAACTTCCTAGGGCAATATGCCTCTTAAAGCCTAACAACCCTTCTTTTTGGGAACTTCACCAGAGCTTAATTAGGCTCATCTCCTCGCAAACTCAGCTCAAGGTTACGACCCTTCAATATTTGGAGCTGACTTCCTCTAGCATGGCGCTTCTAACGATATGGTAGCTGCCTCTTCAGAATGGAACCCCTTGGCTGTAGTTGACTCCACTGGAAACCCTATAATGCCAGTAAGAGCAACTTCACCCATGCCAGCAGTAGGCAACAACCAATACAACTACAACATGAGCGTGTGATAAGGCTTGGAGTGAATACGAGCTATTATAAAATCGTGAAATAATGACTGTGATCACTTCAAAGTGAGGAGTATTATACAGAGAATATCTTAAAGCTCCTCAAACTAGAGTGAGCTAGTCTTTGGTATATATCCATTAAGGAAGAGAGGAGAAAGGGATCTTTAAGAGATCAGAAAAGGGAGTAATATAATATGAAAAAATATTGGTGATATCATCAACTACAAGGAAAGGGTTATGAGGATACTTAGGGAGAGACTAAACTTGAAAATGCTAATCATAAATATATCTATACATAGAACTATTCCATAAGCAATAGCTTAATATAATGAAATTGTCTTCCTTTAAATTTTCTAATAGCTTTTTTGCAAACGTCCATATAACTAACTTATTGACGAGCACTTCGAGAACTTTCAAATTTTCTAAGAGATAGTAGGCTTAGCTTTGATCAGATGCTTATTTTAAAGTTTGATATTTGATCTGAGTGAAAATTCAAGATACAAGGATTCTTGTGAGCCCCTAATTGAAGTCTTAAAGTGATCTCTACTAAATTCTAAATTTATATATACCATCTAATTTTAATCTAGACTTGCAAAAGTTTTGAGAGCTTGAGGTTTCAAGCAAACAAGTCTCCACCCTCTCTTGCAATCCAAGCTCAGTAATTAGCAAACCTGCGACTGCCTATTAAATTTGAAGGAGCGAAAGAGTGCTCTGAACTACTTATTACTAAAATCATGATGATGATCTTCTATAAACGCTGTCTACCCTTAGCAAATGCAGTCTGGATAAGAAAGAGCAGCTTCTAAGTTCACTCCTCTTCCAAGAGCGAGTGAGCTGCAAGCTAGCTCGCACAACATCTATAAATATCCTAGCACCTCCCTATCGAGTGGCTTTTTTGAAATATTGATTAAACTCCTTCCTATAATAAATAAACACTTGCATACTTACACCACTCTCTCACATCTCATAAAATAGATTCAGAGTGGATTTGGATGGAGTGATAGTTTTCTGTGATTTATTCAACAGCTTTAAAATCATAATTGCAAAAACAGGGTTGCAGGCGAACTTATAAAAGCAACTACTACTAACACCATACCATAATAAAAAACAGAAATGGGAAACGCTATGACCTCAGACGACTATGATAGCAATCACTCTAAAAAAGTAATATTAATGGTAAATTATTCTTCATCTTATATTTTTTGTATCACTATCAGTCCTATAAAAGCATCCAGGGATATCAGAGCTTGAAATACAAGGGAAGGCAGCAGCCACAGCGAAGAGACAAGAGTCTATTCGATTAGTTTAACTTCACAAAGAACCGAAGAGTCATAAAAGTAAATGTCCATAAATACACATACACATATTTGACTTATTCTTTACTAATTGAATTATCCATTTTCCTGATGAGTAAGCTTGAAATTAATTCCAGATAAACTAACCAACACTCATAAGATTAAATTGAAAGCTTATTTTAAAGTTTATACTATGAATTTCTATTGAAGATTTTTACTTTGAATTGAAATTCACTCTAGAAATATTGACTCTTTTGATATAGACTAAATTTTGACCCCTTTCATTTCAAGTTGGATTTATCTTCTAAGGCTGCAACTCCGAGCGAGCACGCACTTGCACACTAAAGCAGCGGAGTTAGTCATAATTATTTATCTGCCAATAGTCAATCTATTAAATACACCCATTATAATAAATTCTTATTTATAATCTGGGGTGTCAACCTAATAACCAAAGACAGTTAATGATTTGTACACCATACTCGAGAATTAGCTAAGAAACAATTATCAAACTATAAAAATACTATTCATTTAATGAATTTAAGGTTTTAAATTGGCAACCTCCCAAGCTGAGCCCACAGAAAAGAAAAAGTCTGAGCACTTAGCTTCTCTCGATATTCAAGACTTCAGAAATTGCAGAATTTTATACCTGGAATCTCTATTTGGAAATGAAGCACTTGATTATTATCTCACTTAGAGACTGAAAAAATTAAATGTAGAGTCTTTCTTTATATTGATGACAGTAACCCCTTGAGAAGTTAGTAGAGAATGGGATAGAGGAACTAGATCTGATCATCCATTTCAAATCAAGTAAGTTCATCCTTTAATAAATATTATGACTCCCTACTCTTCTGAATCTAATGACTGATGGAATATTTTTAGAGCAGGATCTGATTCAAGGCAAGGCTGCTTAATTTCAGAATGACAAGAGGCAGTTGCAAGATCTCAAAAATTTCAAAGTGCTGCGTGAACTTGGGCATGGAGGTTTTTCCAAAGTCTATCTAGTGCGCTCTCTCCTCAATGGTTAACTCTACGCACTTAAAAGTGTCAAGAAAGCAGACCTAGACACTGAACAGAAGCGCAACTCAGTAAAATTCGAGAGAGAAATCCTGCAAGCGATTGGGAAGCACAAGCAGTTGATCCACATGGAGGCTATGTTCGAAACTGAGAGCCATTATCATTATATCTTGGAGTTCTGTCCAGGAGGTGAACTTTACTTTCATCTTCAAAAGCAAGGCAAGTTCAGTGAGAAACTGGCGAAAAGAATCCTCATATCTTGCATCCAAGGACTCGAGCACCTTCATTCTCTGAGAATACTTTACAGAGATTTAAAGCCAGAAAATATCCTGATTGACTTGTAAGGGAACGTCAAGCTCACTGACTTTGGGCTCTCTAAAACTGGATTTAATGGAAGGCAAAGAACGAATTCATTCTGTGGATCGCCTGAGTACATCTCTCCAGAGCTGATCAGCTATCAAATGATTACTCACCAGCAAAAGATGAATTAATTCACTTCAAATTAAAATCCTCAGACTCTAAAGCGTCCCGAAGGATATGGGCTCATGGTAGATTTCTATTCACTTGGAATCTTGCTTTTCGAAATGCTGACTGGGCTTCCACCCTTCTATGATCCTAATCAAATGACCATGTTCAATAAGATCCTCTACTCCTCCCCGAAATTTCCTTCTTAAGTTAGCAAGCAGGCCAAAGATGTGATCCTCAGACTCTTAGAAAAGGATCCTAATAAGAGATTGGGCTTTAGTCAAAGTGGTGGGGTTGGCTAAGGTTTCTAGGATTTGAAAAATCATCCCTTCTTCTCTGATGTGGATTGGGAATACCTCAAGAAAAACCCTTAGACAGATATCCTATGCATCCCTCCAAGCTTCATAGAGGAGAATTTCAAGATCATTTAGAAAGACTCCTTAGTCAGCACTACCTAATTAGGAAATCCAGCAGCAATCTCAAAAAGCAAGAGAGCTTGGACCCAAAAGATTAGCACGAGCTGCACATCAATGATTAGGCGACTGTCAAGAAGCATTTCATGCAGAGAAAGATCTCAAGTGACTCTATCATATATCACACACAGCAGCTTGCTAATAACACTAACAACCAGAACTCCATTTCTTACTTTGCTACTAGCAAAGGGAAGCAGGAGACTCCTACCAAAGATGACTAGCTTGTGATTGCTGAGATGGGAGATGAAAATAATTTCATGAACCCTTCGATTCTCCTCCAGACTAATAAGTTTATGAAGAATTCAATCACTGAGAAATTTCAGACCAATCCTTTTGTCAAACCTATCAAGAGAGAACTCTCTTAGAATTCTATCTTTGATCCAATTGCTCCAATCTAAATACAAACTAATACTACTTGAATTCAATTTTCCATCTTAGTTATGAATGGACACTTCAAATCTTGAAAGCTCACTCGCATCTCCAATAAAGCTAAAAATATCTCAAGTAGTTGAGGAAGAGCCTGAGCTTTGCGTGATGATGATTTCGATATCCCAAATTTAAAGTCTTAAAAGTTCATATAGCATTTTTAATTAAAATTTTGTAGCGACTGACAGGACTGAAAGCACCCACCTCAAGATAAATAACAACTTAAACCCTATAAAGCCATCACAACCTCAGAATTAAAACCCTGAATCCTCCTCTTCAGAGCCTAAGAGATATTCTTAATCCTTCGCTTCAAACCTTTCCAGTTCTATTCTGGGAGTTCAGCAGGCTGCTAAGTCCAAGCTAGACTAGGACAGGCAGAAGTACTAAGAGCTTTTGGAGATATTCGACAACTCCTTTGCTGAGCTGCCTTCGCACGGCAGCAGTGAGATGAAGCCCTCAGAGCTCTACAAATCCAAGATCAAGTCTAGTCTGTAAGCTGAATTCAAAAAGAGCCAAGAAAGTTTCAATCATCTTCAAACCAAGGGCTCTTCATCTTAAAACCCACAAGCCCAAGTCCAAGACTTACCAAGATTGAAATAGGTTTCTAGCTCACAAGTTACAAACATCACTATGAGCACTCAGAGTAACTTAGTGAATCAGCAGCGAGAGTATTTAAAGTGCAGCCTCCTTCCTTGCATTTGCTGGACTCTTCTCCAATAAACCCCTCTGCACTTGCAACTGCAGTTTAAACCAATAAGAATAAAAGGAGTGAGTAGGAGATGGGTACGCATGTCAATTAGTTCAGTTTCTAGGAGGACATGGATAGAATTCCCTCTTATAATGAGCGAGGAGAGGAAATTAATAAACCCAAGGTTATGAACTAGAAGTACCTGCAACTCTCGAACCCAAGTAGTCGGGCTATCAAAAACTCAGAAGTAAATAAAAAAAATAATGATAGTCAACTACTTGACTTTTCTATTATCTAGTTTACTGAAAGTGAGTGCGAAGAAGCCAAGTCAGAAAGGTGGATAAATCGCAAGCAAGTACTCTTACACGCAGTTCGAAGATATGCAGAAGAAGACTGCTAACTAATTTTAAACGATAGCTGGATTAACATCTTCCAACAATGTTCAAGCTAAGCTGGCCAGATAGAAATCACTTGAGGGGCCTTCGACTAAGAAAAGTGATAATTCTCTCTATAAAACATGCTTCTTATTAAAGTATTCATTTCTTGAGACTCTTCAAGAATATTTTCATTGTTTTATGCTTTGAAGGTGCATTCAAGAGTCAAGTTCAACTCTACTCGAACACAGGTGATGACGCAGCCATTATAGAAAACAGTTTCATCCATCATGATGAAATAAATATACTTAAAATAAAATCCTTATTTCTATGATGACTTGGATCTGCTAGGAAGGAGTGGGAGCTTAATTATGGAGGAAGGAGAGAGTGACAACGAGGCATACGCTCAATAGACTTTCCAAGTGAAGACTCTAAGCAAGAAGTGCTCTCCTAAGAAATTCAAACCCAATAACTCCACTTCAAACACCAAGTCCAACCTCAACCTCTATCAACCCTCCACCTATAAATAGCTAAAATTAAAGTTTTTATTTAAATCTCTTTTTAGCTAGTGAGCATTTAGAATCAGAGTAGCACGAGCAGCTAGACTTCAGCCATCAGTCCTATGCTCCCTCTGAAATAGTAGATGCTTTTGAGTCAGGCGAGCCTCCACAAGAAGAAGTCCTCAGTCGTTTCTTCCCCACACAAGAACTACTATTAGGCCACCACTGTTTCAAAGTCAGGAGCCAAGAATCAAAAGAACTTTCTTAAGATCCATTAGGTTGCCGTACTCAATTAGTCTTACATAATATTTATTTCCTCCTTAATAGGAAAGCATAGCATTTTAAAATTAATCTGGAGATCTTCAAGACAACTGAAGATGACAATCTCAGGGGGCGGTCTCTTCTCAAATTAGAAGCAGTCGATGAGCAGTTCCCGTCCCATCGACAGGATCAAGGACTTCAACTTCACTCAAGCCTCAGACATAAAGTAAGAGTGTGAGGAGGAAGGGGAGGGGACCACCAACTCTGCTCAACTCAACTCTAATTCAACTCAGCTAATTAAAAGACTCTCCCCTACTAAGTGCAGGAGCTTTGATAATCATCATTGTAAATGAAGAATGAAGAATTTGAAATCTTTGGCTTATTTTGTGATAACCTAAAAAAACCGGGCTTAAACTTTGAATTTCACAACAATAAAAAATCAAATATGGAGTTTTAAGCGCCTCTGAGCGTCTAGACCATGAGCTACAAAATTCCTGAGCTCAATAAGCACAGGAGCTCGAGCATAGATATGAATGCCTCTCAAGCCACTAAGTTGAAAATAAACTATCAGTAGAAACAACAACAATAACAATAACAACAACAATATGTCGTCAACCCCTCTCAATTTCTTAAAAATAGCGAAGTGAAGCAATGCGTACTTAGAGACTCGATCAATGAGCATGTCCAAAGTGCTGATAAGAAAATTTCCCAAAAATTAATTTAAAGGAAAATAAATTATGGCCTTAAAAAAAGTTTTAATTTTTTAAAAATTTGCTTTCTGTTAATAAACATTTTTCAAACTTTAGGGGTTGTTTAAAGGACTTTTACCCCAAAGAACTTGCCTTCTATCAAGGGCACAAACAATGTACTATCTGCTTAAGCAACTCAGCTCAAGAGGAACTAAACTGATGTTAAGGGTGGTGGGTTTGGAGCCTCTATGAGCTCTGGACATAGTCGTAGAGAGAGCATGAGGGAGAGTAATAATCAAAAGGCAAGTCACGATAAGCAAGGAGTGTAGAGTAAACCTTCTTAGACTTCAATCAATGCTTAAACCAAGGCAAGTCAATTGCCAAAGTCAGATATAAAGCCTAAAGAGCCAATTTAGGAGGACCTCTCTTTGAAGATTTTCAGAGGGAGATCGCACACTCACGTCCTCCCTTAGTACTCTGTATAGTTTTAAGTTTAAATTTTTATACTCTGATGTTACAAGAGATAAATCGTAAGATAAATCATAAAGCAAATTAGAAAAGCAGCAGACTTAACCAACTAAGATGGCAAGTGCGAGAACTAAATCCCAAGACAAGTCTTTAAAAGCAAAGCAATATCAGCTACCCGCCTCATAGCAACACCAGAGTAAGCATAACACGAAGACTATCAAAGTCAACTTACTTGCTCAGGCCTCCTCTCAACAGCAACTTAATAATCATGGTTCATCCTCGCAAGGGGTTAGCAGGATTTCAACTGCTTATCTCTAGCAGAGTAAACTTTAAGAGAGGACACAGCAGATCCAATAGAATCAGCAGCTGAACTAATCCTCTGATGTAATCTCAGCCAGGTTAAGTCATATCTAGCAGTAGGTTATTAAAACCAGCAGCATAGAGAGGGTTGATAAGAGCCTGGCTTCTAAAATTTAGCAGATAGCAGAGCGAAGCAGAAGTCTTGAGAAAAGTTAGGACCAGTCGATAACTCATCTTAATGATTGGAGAAACCCTCCAAGAAGAGGAGCTGTGAAAGATAAAGTACAAGCTGCTTCCTCTAAGACGAGAGATGTGGGGAAGTTTGGTAAAGTCATCTCAGTGCAGAGCTAGAAGTTTCAGCTTTAAGCGCAGAAGTTTAAAGTTCCTTTCTTTTTCAATTGACTGAGTATTTTAAAGTCATCCCCTGCTGATAAAAGCGAGCTAGACATCTCAACTGGCAACACTTCATAGAAGCAATAAGTCAAGCAAAGCAATCAGCCTCTGAGTTTAAAAAGCGCTTACCTAAACTTAAATCCTCCTAAGAAATCTAGCAACCTCAAAGCTGCAATGGATAATTCTAATAGCTTCGGCGATACTCAGATTCTCAATCAAGCTAATCCAGAAAGCACTAATCACTAATCCATCAGAGCGAAGAGCCGAAACTCAGGCAAAGAGAGTGGCTTATAGAAAACTCTCACCTCCTCTATAAACATTAATAGCTTAGTGAGGCCACTAAGAGCATAATCAGTAGATAGAAGTCTAAAATGGAAAGAGACTGCAAGTACTCTCTCAGGATTTATAGTCACAATAGAATACTGCCCACTCTGATCTAGTAATGACTTCTTACAATGAGCAGCCAATATCTTCAAAGCTAGCTCTAAGCTTGCAAGTTAACGGCTTACTCAGCAACCGATCCTCTTAGAACGGCGTTTAGAATATTCACCTCAATTAACTCAAGAGCTTTCAAGCTTTAGAGGATCAGGGGAATTCTCTTTAGATGCTTAACTATCAATGCAATACTCCCAATCAGATCCTGAGCACCCGCTCAGCTGTGAGCTCTGGGCCGAATGTCTAGCCTCAAAGCACGACTAGTTAAAATACTACAGCCTAATTGAACAATTACAAGCAACCAAAGTCTACGATTGTAAGTGCAGTGACTTCAAGGAAAGGAAGCATTCAAACTTCGCACAACAATTTATTGAGTCAAATGACTGGGAGTGTGCAAAGCTAGAAATAGATCTCAGGTCCTTCATCAACTCAAAATGGAAATTAGTAGCAAGCCTAATCAGACTATGCGCAGGTGATCTTAAACACTAACTTCGAGCATAAGTTTCAAAACGTATAAGCCTAACAACAGCCCACACAGACTCATGCTCCTCAGGGTTCAAATTAAAGAGAGAATTGAATTTTTTATATCTTTAAATTCATAGGTGGTGAATGCCTCGGCTGGAGCTTTCGGGTTAAGTAGAATATAAAACAAATTGCCTTAACCGACCACTCAAATAAGTAACATAATTAAAGCCTCAAAGAGCAATTCCAATCATTAAACCTCAGGCACTTCATTCTTGAAGAAATGATCCACAGATTGATTGATTTTGAGTTTATAAGAGAATGAAACTATCTCAAGTAGCAATTACAAGACACATATATTTGAGTTTTATATATAGAGACTGACTTTGAAGTTAATTAAGTAAAGTAATTAAATATATAACTCCGCATAGACATCTGTCTTTCTTCAAACTGAGTGTCTAAGTGGTTCCTTGAACACCATGAAAAGAGTTAACTCACATACAATGAATCTACATATCTTAATGAAACCTTCCTTCTCCTGCTTCATTCTGATGTATTCGTCGAATTCTGCCTTGACTCTCACAAAGTCCTCTCCTCTGTAGGTCTTCTCCAGCACGTCTTGAGGCACTGTATCGCTGGGTCCAGTTTCCTTGCCCTTGGTCCTTGAAATGTAGGTCAGGTTTGAGCGATCTGGTTTGGGGATGAGGGCGCCAGATTTCTTAGAGATGCGGACCTTGCTTCCATCCTCGAGGTAACCAAACTTAACCTTGGTGGGCAGTTGAGACTCAGGGTCGATGAGGGAGACATTAGAAATGTGGATGGGTCCCTCTCTCTGAACCATCTTCTTCCTTTGCACGTACTCGTCGTCTCTGATCACTTTGTATTTCTAATTGCCAGTTTAAGGGGGAATGAAGAGTGTTGCTTACCAGGTTGACACCTTGGACCTTGACGAGGTTCTTATCTCTGTAGACCTTCATGACCTTGCCAGTGGCGCCTCTGTACTTACCGGCTGTGATCATCACCTGCATTTAAGAGTAAGTTTAAGTAGCAATGTTAATCATAAATAAGCAGTAGAAGTTGCATTTACTTACGAAATCGTCCTACACTATGGTCCACTTCTTGATTTGCTTCTGCTTTGGTTTGTATCCTCAAAATCAAAATGAAATACTCTGAAAATTATAATAATGAGAATGGTCTATATTTTGTAATAGCCGAAGAATCTGAGTTGGAAGTTGAGCAGCTGACTCTGGAGAGTAAGTGGGCTCACAGGGGTAGTGAGAGCGGCTGGGGTTTGAATGTTGAATGCAGCTCGCTTGAGGAGCGAATTCATCATTTGCATTTTGAGTGCTAATAATAATTATTATGAGAATTTATTGACTGCACAAATTATTATAATCTCAAACTGATGATGAATAATGAGTATTTTCTCAATTGAGTTGTTGACTCAATTGTAATTGTGGATCAATAGAATTTATAATTACAAACTGTGAATAATAAAATGTTGATGATGAGCTAAGGTAGAGGAGGAGGGGGAAATCTGATATTTTTAAAATTTAAACACTGCCTTAAATTAAAAAATTTATAAAAAAAAATTTTAAATTTATAGAAAATTTTTTTAAAGGGTTTTTAAAATAAAATTTGATAAAAGAGATATCAAAAATATTTTAAAAAGTAAAAAAAAATTTTTAATATTTTTTTTTTGGAAAGAAAAGGGGAGGGGTTTTCCAAAAAATGTCTCAAGAGCCAAGTGCCACGAATATCATCTCCTCAAAGGGTTTGATCCTTCAGTCCATGATGTACGGCCTCAACGTTTACTCTGAGGTCAGGCAACTACTTCATAATAAATATAGTCTAATTTTATATATTTCTTTTTTTTTTCAGTAGTACCACAGTAACGAGTACTCAGTGTTCTACTTCTCGAAGGCGCCCTCCAACATAGGACTCTTTGTGGAATTCTTCTTCGAGATTCTGAATGAGCACTGTGAGCCAGTGGTTATAGTCTTGGAAGGACTGAAGGCTGCCCTCCGTTTCTGGGAGTATAGTCAACTCCTCCTACTTGAGAACATCAATACCTACATTCACAAATGCAAAAGAGAATATATAGATTTTATTGAGTTCAATAGTTTTTATTATATTTTATGGATTGACATAGAAGCCTACAAGGACATGAAGCAGCTGAAGGAGATGAAGGACAGCCACTTCAAGCTCATTCGCTCGCGCAGGCAGCTCCCAAAGATCCCAGATTTCAAACCCAATCCTCTACTAGCCAAGATCAAAGAAAAGGCTAAACTAGTTTAGCCAGAAGCTGAAGAGTCGAAGCAAGAGGAGGTGAGGGTCATCAAGAATAAATAGTTGGATCAGAGGATAGAGAGAGGGGCTGGTGAATAAGTATTATAGACTCAGAAACTCTCTCGCTTCTAGAAGATCATTGTTTGGATTAAGGCTGTACTCTTATATCAGTAAATATCAACTCAATTGAGTTTTTATGATACTGAAGAAGTGCCACTTTAAAATGATTGAAATATAAGTTAAGTAACTTAGACGACGTGTTGTTCATCCTACGACCACTGGTGTATGTGTTCTTGGTGAACCATTACGGCACTAAAAGCTACAAGCCCATCATAGTCTCTGCTGTGATGGACCTCATAGCAATTCAATAATCAAATTATTCTTACTACTGATTATTCATTTCTAGATATTTTATGATTGGCACATCTCTAGTGAGACTGCATAGGAGTCAACCTCAAAGCGAGGGCACGCGAGTTGAAGTGAAAGCACATAGACTTAGATCCATTGAACGCCAGCAGATGGTGAAGCGCATCCGTGACACCCTCATCAAATACCTAATCCGTGACCCTATCTTCAATAACTTCACTAAGAAAATACTAGAGAGGGTGTTTGAAATCCTTAGAATCAGCCCTGCCATTCTGCAGCTGATCCTCTCTTTCATCTCCTATTTCAGATACTATACCTATATCGCGTGAGCTATGGAATTTACTCTTATGGAGTCCCTGGCTAATTCTAGATTGTGTCTAAATTGTTAACAATAATTAGTGAATAAAGGGGAATCATCGATTTTAATTTCCAAGCTGCGTATTATCCTTCTCAACCTGCGTCACAGATCGGTCAAAGCATAATTTTCATAAGTCTCTATTCAAAGTTTATAGTTAAATACATCATATATTAACAATAATTCACTCACACACAGACACAAACACTTGTTAAATTTGGTTAGAACTTGTAGAAATATTATTCACAATTATAACTCTTTATTCTAATTGCTGCTCACTTGATTATGTTGAAGAGACGGAGGATTGCGATTAGCAAGTTACTGCTCACGATTATGATGCTGCCCCAGAGTTCGGAATATGAGGGGGTGGTCTTCAGCACCAAATAGTCTAGCACAAAGTTAAGAATACATATAAATTTGACTTAAACTTGCATTTAAATTGGATGTTTTGAGATTAAGTTGTAGATGATCTGTAGGTAGTTGACAGGGGCGACTCTTCCTGCCTTGTCATTCTAATAAGACTTGGTTTGGAAGACCTGTGAAGTGAATAGTAACAAACTTATCAGGATCAGCATCCACACCTCGTAAACACAATTATTGCAAGAGGATATATATTTGCATATATGTGATATGTGTAATATGTGTAATGAGTTTACCAGCCGTAGTGGGAGGTCTCGTTCTAGCGGTAGCGGAGCATGATGAACATGATCAGTGGTGCCACGAAGGCCGAGAAGATGGCTTGGTAGAAAGGCGGTACTAGGAAATGCACTTTCTTTCCGAGCTTCCTGGTCTGATACTACGAGATTGCGAAACTACTTAAATTATTTGAATGTGAGATTTTCAATTCAATAATTCTTTGATAAAGTGCAGATTTAATAAAATCTATTATATTTAAACATATGGCTCCACCGATGGCTGCAAGGGAACCGAGCATATCATAGATCTGTGCCTCTCTAGTCACTCCATCTTCATTCAAAATTATAGTATAAATCACATCATCTTCATACTGGAAGCGGGCCCAGGGGTTTTCAATGACGAGAATTCCAAAGAAGGAGCCGAAGATGGCGAGCCAGTCAATGAAGTTAAGCGACTCATTTATCATGAAGTAGGCGATCACTGCTGTAAACACCGGATTAGTCCAGTAGAGGGTAGTCGCCTTGCCTAGATCAAATTAAAAATTGTGCCTTCATTCTACATTCTTTGATATCAGTATACTGGAGAGCCAAGTAGAAGCCCACAGTTCCTAGGAAACCTGAGATGGACCTCACACCAGGGTGGTTCTCATATGCGGTGGTACTTGCAAGTGATCCTTTCCATACACCTTAAAGAGAATAAAGATCTATATATGAATTTATTTATTTATTAAGAGTGAAAAGTTGAGAATTATCATGACTATGGACTGCCAATAGGCGACTTCGAAAGTGGAGACGGAGGAGTGCATGTAAAGCATCTTGAGGAAGAAAGCCATGGAGGCATAGCATGCAGCTGATATCGCCATATAGATCATGCCCTTCGCACCCTTCTAGTTCTTCACTAGTTTCTACAAACAATAGAAACATTTATCTACACAAGTGCACTTGTGTAATTTATTTCTTCTTCTTAGGTTCATAGATGAATTCAATCTTGGAGTCATCATCTTCGTTAATGATGAAGTAATTGACTGCTTTCAAATTATCTTTGTCCATTATTCAACTAATTTTGTTCTGCTTTGTCTATATTCTGCTACTGATGCTTTCTTATTTAGAGTGGTGAGATGATAATCTGCGGTTGTTTTGGTATAAGTAAAAAATTATTTTCTAAACTTTATGGGGGGAAAAATTATACATTCATTTTATTGTTCTATTTTAGAACTGATTATAAAAATAGAATAGCTGTAAGATGTGCTGTTTGTTATGACTACTAGTTAGGCTAAAAGGGATGGTGTTGATTCTGGGAGACGTGGAGGAGAGGAGTAATTTCCCTGTTTTAAGATTATAAATTAAGAGCTAATTACCTTTTCAAATACCACTGGAGAATTTTATTAATAATTGCAATAAAATTAAAAATATGATGATATTTATATTGCAATGCAATTTACAAATGACTTAAATAAGTTTTATTTTAAAGCAAAATCTATCAAAAAATATTGAATACTTAAATTTAAATGTATTATTATATTTTTAGAGCGCATTATATTTTTATCTCAACTAAAATTAAAGCATCTCTTTCTATATTATTATTGTGGGATAAAATTAACTAGCATATTCTCTTTATATTAATATAATTTACACAATTTTGGATCTTTTTATAAAAAATGGCTATAAAAACTTATATCTCTGTTCTAATCCTAGCTTATTTAAAAATATTTATTTATTTTATTCCTTCAATAATGCTTCTAGTAAAATGAATATTTTAAATTTTGTTTTAACTTTTTATCTTATTCAATTTATTTATAATAAGATGTACGATTAAACTACAATAGAAATTAAAGCATAATTCGATTATCATTATGTCGAATCACTTTATAAGAATAATAATCTTCGAGATCTCATTTTAATTAAAATATTTAAGATAGAAAAATAGAACTGAAATTAAAAATAAAAATTTCTTATAATAAAAGATGAAGGCAATTGCCGTATTCAAAAGCCAAAAAAAAACATAGTAAAGAACAATATAAGAACCTCTAAGAATAATCACCAATTCTTTATGAGCTAAATATCTTTCATTTTTCTATTCTATATCAAAAGCTTAATGAAGGATTCATAAAGATTAATGAGAGAAATAATAAAAGAAACATTATGAATTGAGGTAAAGAAGGTACAAAATTATTTTAGCATCATCGAGCTCCCTGCTTCTAATTCTTAAATAATTCTTAAATTATCTTTAGCCAAAACTGGAGTTTAAGTTTCGCCCAATTGTATGCTTTTTATAATAAGTGCATTAAGCAAGATGGTTTTTTCAATTCAATGAATTAAAATAACAATTGAAAATCCTAAGATCAGAATATAACCGAGAATTTAATGCAAAAGTGAATTAAATAATATGCGAACAAAAATAGAGGAAAAAAATCGTCTAAGTGAAAGTATTTCAGATTAGAATAATAAAAGACCATTCAATTAAGAATTTAATTATAAGAAACTTCATCTTTGTAACTTTTTGTAGGAGCACTCAGTTCTGATTTATAAGCTACAAACTCCTAAAAAATTAGCTTTGCAATTTTGTGATATTATACGCATAATATCTCGCATGATTAATTTAAACTACCACGAAGTTACAGCCCTCCATTTATTAATTTGCGATTGTAATTATATTTTATACTATAAGAGATGGCTTGAGTTTGCTTTCTAAAACAAATTTGAGTTTATTTTTAATAAAACAAAAAATCCTAAGCAAGGGATACTTGAGGCGAATTTTCTAATCAGTTAAAAACTATTATTGATTTCAATGCTCATTTTCTAAACTTTTTTAATTACAATAGAAGAAAATTCTCTTATAGAGTCCTTCAACTAAAAGATAAACCTATAAAGAAAAGACAGTATAGGATTAAGAATGATATATTAAAAAATTACTAAAATTAGTAAAAGGCTCACATCCTCTATCAAACTTCTATTCTAATCTTAAAAAACTTTGAATATCTTTTTACTACTTTAAATTTCCATTTTAAATTAAACTATTTCAATTAATTCAAAGTTAAAAATAATATAATTTTAATTCAACAACTTCTCTCTTTTATACTGGAGTTTCTGTATTTTGCGTTCCAGGATTCTTAGATCTAACCAAAATATTTGCAAGCAGAAATAATTACAAATATATATTTTAAGCAGAGAGAGCACTATGACTATTAAAGGCAATCTATTTTTTAAAAATTCAATACACACTTGCTTATTTTTGTATTAAATGGCATGATAGCCTTCAGCTACTTTACTTTAATTTCTATAAATTTAAACTGAATCTTCTCCAAGTCACTACATTTTACTTTAAAATTAATAATTATTTTTAAATAAGAAAATATAAAATTAATTGTGCCTTAAATAATTGATCTTCTTGAATTATAATATTGAATAAAGTTAATGAATCATTTTACTATATTTTGAGAATAAATTTATCGTGACTGAATGGAAAAGTTAAATTTAACTTATAATTGCAATTAAAATGACAATTAAAAATAAACTAGATATTTTTAAACTGCTTATATATTATACGTTCAGCCTCCTATTTTAAACTAATGTCTAGGAAGGTAGCATGTTCAGTAAGTAGCCACTGTTTAGTTCTTTTTTACTGAACTTTAGAGAAAGTAGCTTTCAAAGCAATCTCTAATTGGCATGTTGTTCAAGAACGTTCCCTACAATAGTGGGATTTAATAAAGTAAAATTACCTTTTTTCAAAATTTTGTAACAATATTCGGTCCAAAAGGAGCGCTTACAGTACAAAGTTTTAACACAGATGACAAATCTTCGTCCTCGTTAGTCCAGGCTTTACAGACTGAAAAGTTTTTAAAAAATAGGGCCCGAACGTATAATATAAAAAATAATATTTTACCATAAAGTAATAAGCTTATGGTTTTTATAGTAAATTATATCTTAAAATATAAATTAAGATTGTATTTTGCTTGCTATCTCTCATTGTTATTCTTGGAAGGAATGTTTGAGTTATTGCATTCAGAACCAAAAAGCAAATTTCCTATAATTTTAATTTTAAATTAAACATATTATTTTCTACACTTGTTTGTAAAAATCTTAATAAGTTTTTATATTGTTTTTTAATAGTTTTCATTTTTTAATGACATTTTTATTTTATTTGAGGTTATATTGCTGAACGACTAGCTTACGATCAACTTCTTTTGTATGATCTATAATTCATTCAATATTTTTATAGTTAAAAACAAACTTTAATTTATTCTTAAGTTTAAAGTAGTGTGCTAGATAATAAATGATATTTATTAAGTGCATAAATGATAGTTTTAATAAATTTGGAATATAAAATATGCAATAGAAATTATTTGTTTTTAGTTATGATCTATAAGCTTGAACATCTCAAAGATCTTGCCATAATTGATTTCGTCCTCTTAAAACTGAATGTCAATTTATTCCTTAAATATGTACCAACAACAAAAAAACTATTCCTAATTTTGATAACTTCTTTAAATTTTTATTCCTCTAATGTTTTCAAAATCTCGCAAAGCTGTTTGTTAACTTCCAATTTGAATATATCCTTTGAGAGAGTTAATTTCTGTTTCAGCAAAAATAAAATACATTTATGATCTATAGCATTTGGGCCTAATAGCTTATAAACCTATAAATTATTTCAATAATCTCCACAAAATTTGGTAAAGAAAAGAACTTTAATTGCTAAAAATTTATCGAAATTGAAAATTTGCAATTGATAAATAGATTTTATTTAGAATAAATTAAATTAGGATTATCAGGATTTCCCTATGAAGACCAAGGTAAAGGCTCGCCAGTCAAAAACATCAAAATTAAATCTTCATAATACAAACATTATTTTTTTAATATTATGATCAATGAGTAGACAAGCGAAATCAAATCGTCTACTCTACCAGATTCAATTTGCATCAGTACATTCACAGATGCTGTAAATGGAGTTCCTCTATTAGCTTGTTAGGTATTACTCCTCTGTAATAGCTTACCGTTTTCATCTCTGAACTTTTTGCAAGAGCCAAGGTCTACTAAAAATATCATAGATTTATTTTATTTAAACTTGGAAATTAATTATAAAATGCGTTTCCTTCATGCCATCTAAAATTATCTGGCTTTATATCACTGTGAATGTAAACATTATTATTTTATCTTTCTTGAGAATTAACTTTATATTTTTATAATATTTACCCAATTCTATGAAGAGAATATACAGCTTCAAGCATTTTTAAGGCCTGATTTTTAAACTAAGCAATTTTCGTTGGTTCATTGAGATCTTGAGGACTAAAGGCTTAGAGTTGTTCATCAAACAAAATTATTTTAGAATTACAATATTTTAACTGCATATTCTAATTTAAGCTTATTTTTTTATTTAAATCAAAGTATTCCATGATAAGGATATTGACAGTGGCCTTCGAATCATCAGATACATTGCACAGACCGTGATAGTAGTAGGTGGGTATCCTCACTTGTAAATCTTAGTTCTGCCCCTCATATTTTTTTCTTTCTTCTTGCATTTTCTTTTGAAATTTTATTCATAAATAAAGAATATAACTTTAATAGGTTGGCTTCGTTGGTAAGGTTTTTGTTTTGTGACTAAATTGACTCAAACTTAACTGCATAGTTTTACTCTGTTTTAGAGCACTTATACCGTGCTACAGTTCCAAAAAATATAATAATTGAAGAGAGAATATATTTACTATATTTTGGAGAAAGAAACTATTGAAAACACAAAGCATAGAAATTTTTTATATGTAAAAATTAATTTATATTTCCGAAGGTCCCGCTTCCAATTTATAATTATAAAAATTTATAATATTAAATAGAGATTTAGAAATAAAGATAGCTAACTTAAGAATTGCTTATTATTTTTGAGTGAATGACTTCCTATAGTATGAGCACCTTCGAGGAAAGCTTTTTTATTTCTTAGGGAAGTTAGTCTTGGTTTATCATCATTATAAATATAATAAATTATTACTTTTATAATGGAAGATTAAAAGAAAAAATTTATTTTTGAGAATAGAATTCTATGAATAATTTAAGATATATGCTTAGAAGAAAGTTTTAGTAATTTAAGATTAAATTCTACAAAATTTTAATAATTTCTTAGTTTGAAAAAATCTTTTTTAAAACTCTATTTATAAATGCTTATCATAGTTGATTTGAAATTTCTTCTCAAATATTTTTAGCGATTGCGTAATAAAATATAGATAAAATAAATTTGCTAGATATGAATTGCGTCAGCACTTCTTTAGTGTGAGTCTATTATTGATCAATAGTATTTTAGACTTCTGTTGTCTATTCCTAATTTATTATAATGATTAATATTTCTGGAAATTATTACTTCAACACCTACTATATCTAGAAATAGCATTCTAAAATATTGGATCAAATAAATTACTAATTTCACCCACTTTCTCCTAATTATTCGATAAATAAATAAACTTGTGTTGTCTCTCAAAATCTCTTAAAATAAGTAGAAGTCTCTAAGACTTTATTCACTGTGGTGTGTGATCTTATTGATTAAACTGATCTTGACAGTCCTTTAAAAGCTTCGAACACTCACTGACTAGGATTTAATTACAGGGCCATTACTCTTTTAGGCAATTTTCGGTCAATAATTAAGTAGATTCGTTTTCGTTATGAGAAACGATTTCTGATATTCTCTTTGGCTCTTCAACTAGTAGTATTTCGCCTTCTTACATTTTGGGAGAATTATTGCAAGAGCAGGTCAGGGAAGTGTCATTGAGAGTGATTCTAATTTCTTGGTTGCGATTTATGTCTAACCAAAGTTAAAGCTTCAAAATCTCCGCTAGCTTCTTGTCTATCCCTTCAACTAGAAAATTTCAGATAAATGGGATGAGGATTTGGAGCTTGCTGTAGAGAAATTAGCTTAATTCTTAAATCAAAATCCAAGGCTAGTCAGGTGAACCAAATTAACTGATGATGAATTAAATAGTGCTAACTGGTAAGAATTAAAAATTTAGTTTGAAACATATGATATGGGTGTAAGATTTGAGTTATGAAAATTATATGAGCTTTGCATATCTTTTCATTTGAAGCTTAAGATTACAGTAAAATGTGTCGAAATTTCGTAATTTACTTCCTAATTTCTTTAAAATATAGAATCCATTTTCTAAAAATGAAATTTTAAGAACTGTATATTGAATTTTTTTATGATAGTTTTTTTGAATGTAAACAAAGTAGATCTGCACTATGATTAATAAATTGTAAATTTAAATTAGAAGTCTTGCAATTGCTCCTCTTATATTTTATCTTGCTGATTTTTCAATGTAATGAACTAATTTAACTCCTTAATAAAAATTAAATTATTATAATAAATACTAACTTCTTTCTCATCTAGAAGAAATAATCTTTCAATTATTGTATTAATTCCTTAGAATATCTTTTTATAATCTCAATTTGCTATATATTATAAAATATTAATAAACTCCTTAAACCCTCCTCCTCCCTCTTCTTTTTCAGACTCTACTTTTAGGCTATTTTATTTAGACAGAGTCTCTTTCAACAAAGAACTTTTTCTATCTATGATTTCCTCCAAGTTTCTTCCTAAGGTTTGATCTATTGTGTTTTCTGTGATAGATGAGTTAGGAGTAACGACGGCTGTCTGTTATGCTTTCCCCCCTGCCCTATCTTCAAAAAGCTGCAAGCTCTTTGAAATATTCAGAGTAAGTAAAAAGCATTTTCAAGCTAAAAAATTAAAGTTATATGCAAAAATTAATTTGAAAAGTTTTACCTAGAAATTATACTACTCACTCTATTAATTTATCATAGTTAAGAAAAATATCTTAATTTTCAGTGAGATTATTTTAATTTAATTTTTATAAGATTAATTAGAGTAGGTTCTATTATTTCCTTCTCTTCTAGACTTTCAATAAAAGCTACTTGCTCACGCTAGATCAATTAAAGAGGAATTAAAATGTATTCCTTCCAATTTTTAAAACTATTTATATAAATCACTTCAAAATTAATGAATAAGGATAAAATAATATTCTTGATTTTAAATTTAATAATTTATTGAAGATCATTAAAAATAATCTCCCATTTTCTATAGCCTTTTAAAATCTAAAACTTTTTAATTTTGTCTCCCTTTTTTTATAGTTATAATGTTTGTACTTATTTTATAAGATGTGTTCGTCCTTTTCTTCTAATTTTGGCGCATTCAACTGAGAGTCATTTTAAGCTAAGCTTGAAGAATGATATTCAGTGATGAACTTGGGATTATAAACCTCAGCTAATTGTAAGTTTGGAGAAGGCAATTTTATTTAAATAATTTTAGAATATAATTAGATGAAATATTAAAGATTGACAAAAATAAATATTTTAGGGTTGGAGATTTATCCTTTAAAATGAGGATCATTAAATTGATATGAGTCTCAGCCATATTTTTAATTTAAATCTATTAGTGAAGTAGCAAAATTATAGAATGAGACTTTGGGGATAAAGATAAGATAGAGAGATAGCTTTCATGCATACAGCCATTTCTGATTAAATTCATTAAAATTCAATTAAATAAAAAACTAAATCCACTTCTTATATTTATTTTATCTTTCAAAGAGGAGAGTCTAAATCTTCCTAAAATCCGATAACAAAAATTCCCCAACTTTAAATAATAATTTTTAATGCAATTATTTCTCATTCTGAAAGTTACAACTAGATTTTACTTAAAAGAAGATAAAGCCGATTCCGACACAAATCAAAATTAAGAGCTGTGTTAGTTTCTTGAACCCCTTTATAATCAACTTTTCTTAAGAATTATCCAACCTCTATTAAATATTATTTTTTTAGGGCGGCTTTTCAATCAGGCTTTAGTCTTCTCCATCGCTCAAACTATCTTAGTCATGGTACATGTTAACATTATTGGATTTCTATATTTATTCTGCAGCTAAATATAGTAAACAATATAACTGAGATCCTATTGAAAGAAGTTGAAAATTAAAATGGATAAAATTCCATTCCCCATTTTATAAAATGTAAATAAGTGAGTTTCTGTTCGACCGAAAAAGCATTAATAATGCAAAACTCTATTTTTAATAAACAGTTTAGGTGGATCGTAGTTTAGAGCTATAAGCAACTCAGCTTAAAATATTAAAGCAGATTAAGTATAAAAAATGGATTAATCTAAAATACATATTCGAAGTTACACAAAGAAGATTCTTAGAGAGGAACTCTCATTTATTTATGATTGGCTTTTGAGCAAGCTGGAGTTTAAGACGCGAATTATAATTTAATTTGCATATCTTAAGCTGCTCCTCATTTCATTTTGTCCGCTCCTCTTTTTATCTTAAATCCTCATATATATATTCCTCTTCGCTTTAATTTAAGCATGGTCATCATTAAATTCTTTTCCAAAAATACTCTCATTGCTTTGAATTACATTACTATCCATTCTAGGTTTCCCAAGCCTCTTACTATTGGTAGAATATATATATTTTATGGATGGAAAGTTCAAAATTGATTTCTAGGGAGGGAAGGAACAGGCTAGAAAAGGGCCTATTTAAATTATTTAATTTTTGAATTAAGACACTTTTAGAATCGAAAATAGAGGATAAAACAGTCTCATGACAACCTGAAGAAAAAAAATTTTCTTTGAAGAATAGAAGATAAACCTCTTGATTGTTGGATTTAAGAACATGATAAGCTCAAGCAGAATCCTAAATTTCAGAGCAGATAAATTAGACTCAATGAAAGGACAAGGAACAAGTTTCAAAAGAGATGATGATATTAAAGATATGGAAACAAACTAAGGCTCTAAGTCAAAGATTACAGGAAGCTAAACTAAGTGTGGCAAAATTGCTTCCTCAAGAAGGCTGGTGACTACAATACATACCCAGCCGAGACAGTTCAATCGAGGTTGGCATGTTCCATTATTTTAAATTTAACAATCATATATAAACTCTCATAATATATTAAAAGCTCTAATTTACACTTCCTTCCCCTCCCTAGAAATCAATTTTGTACTTACCCTCGATCAACAATTCACATTCTGCCTATATTAATTATGAATTCTTTACTATCTATTTTCCCTTCATAAGTTTTAGGGTTATTTTGCTTTTTAGATGGTTGGATATCTATCTATGAAGAGTAAGAATAGTCAAGGGGTCTACTTTGTTAAGGCTTAATTTTTGCGGATTGATTTATAGGCTTATTAGGTAAAATTTTTACCTTTCTCGCCATGTTTTAAAATATCAATAGCTTCTTTTCTGTTGCAATTTAGAACGTGGTGGTTCCATTATCTTAAATTAAATATTTCTTGTGTTAAATGTCTCGATACTGGGTTTGGAGATATTTAAACCAATCCGCATTAATTGAAGCTTAGTCCTCTAGTTCTAGGAGGTACCAAAATATGCAAGTTTTCCAATTTAAACCCCTGGATGAACTAATTTCAATTTAATTTACTATAATTATGAAGAAATGCATGCCTGAATTAAAATAAAGCATAATTCAAGATTAAAAAGCACACATCTTTAATAAGATTTTTTATTAAATATAAACATGGAATTACTTTAAAAGACCTACATTTATTTCTATAGGACAACAAAAATGAGATTTTAAAGGGAATTCTTTTAAATCGCAAAATTCTAATTTTTACTTTAAATTATTTTAAAAATATAAATTATAAATTAAATATCAATTACACTTTATAATAAAGAAACCGGAATTACTATTTATTTATAAAAAATTAAAGTGTTTTAATTCTTGATTCTAACATGAAACTGTATCCTCAATTTTCTGATCAATAATCAAAAAAATAAACTATAAATAATGAGGATAAAAAATGAATTAGAAAATTATTAATATTGCTGATTAAATTTAATAAGTTATTTTTATATTGGCTCTCTGATCAATAGTTTAGAACATCTCTAATATTTCATCATAATTGAATCCATCATTTTCAAATTAGCTATTAAGTTGCTCCTCTATTAAATAATACATTTTTAAATGGTGGTACTTATTTTAAGCTCATTTATAAAGCTATTACAAAAAAATGGCGCATTATTTCTCTCAATTCTGAATTTAATTATATTTGTAAACTTAATTTCAAAAAATAATTTGCTTCTCTAGTCTCTTTAGTATTCGATATAGTCTTTTATTTACATCAAGCTCGAAATCTTCCTCTTTAAGATATAGCTTCATCAAAAGCATAAATTAATTTATAAAGCATATCCTGCATCATAGTAAACATTTAATCATATTTTTAAATAAAAAAAATCTTAAATTTCAATTAGAAAATATTACAAAATTTATTCCTTATTAAAGATTGATAATAAAATATATTTTTAGACCTATCATTTTTAAAGGGTAAGTTTACTTGAAGTTGGAATTCTAGCCCAAGGAAGTTATTCTCCAGTTAGCATCATCAAAGAATTTAAATCTATAATTATTTTATATTCAAAAAGAAAATTAATAAATAATTTAAGGACTACAACATGCACACATTTTATAATTAAAGAATAGACGAGAGAGATTAAGTCGTCAACTTAACCGTATTCTATTTGCAGCTGAGTGTGGATTGAGCAAGTCATGGGAGTGCCTCTTATAGGCACACCAGCAATCTTAGGAATGTGATTTCCATTATCATCTAAGTATTTCTTACAGGAGCCGAGGTCCACTAAAAATGGAAAATAAAATATTAAAATACTATTGTTTAAAGAAATGTTTTGTATAGTATAATTACAAGAATTTAATAGGAATTTAGCTTCGAATCCAAGGCAAAAATCATAGTTAAGCAGCTGATTATAAAAGTATATTTTGATCATTACAGTTGTAGGCAATAGAGATGAAAGACTTTTTTATTTTCAAAATTCCAAATGTGTTCTTCAGTAGAGCAAAGAAATGTCCAATGGTTTCAATTCTATCCATTTGAATTGACTTTAATTATATATTCTTGTACAATAATATGCTATAAATATCTGAAATAAACTATAGTTGATTCTCAATTAAATAATATCCTATATTTAAAATGCTTCTTCTTTGTGCCATCTAAAATTTTGGGGCTTGATATCAACGTGCACGTAAATTAATTTTCTTATCATTGAAAGATTAATAAGAATTAAAAACTTTTCAATCTGAAACTAGATTGAAGTATAATTTTAATATTTTTGACATAAATTTGAAATTATAGTCTATATAGTATTATTTTATGTAAAATTAGAATAGTTTTTTTTTTAATAAAAAAAAACTAAAGAAGAGAATAATTTCCTTAAATTGGAAACAGCTTTGATTAAGAGTATTTATATTGTAAAAGCGAAGATTTAATTTTTGGAAATGTCTCTGCTAAAAATATAAGATAGACTGCTTTAAAAAAAATGAGCTAGATTAAAGCAATATCAATAGTAAATTTTAAATAAGTATAGGATATATTTTTAAGTAAATTAAAATTTTAAAACTGCTAAAATATTTACCCCACCTCGTGAAGTGAATGCACAGCCAAGAGCATTTTAAGCGCTTGATCTTTAAACAATTTCACTTGATTTTAGTCATTTAGCTCCTCTGTAGTGAATTCCCTGACGTTCCAATCAATTTATAAATGAGTTTAATTTTAACTACTTATCAAAGTAGTCCATGATGAGTATTTGAAATTATAAGTCTTCTTTAAATTCACTGTTTTAAGTTCCATGGTAGTAATACTGAGGTATCTTCAATCTCCTCCTCCCATTTTTGTCGAGTCCCACACTCCTCTCGTTTATTAACTTGCTTAAAAAATTAAACTTGAGATTACGAGATTCGTTCAGAAGAGTTTAAATTTGTACTTAGCTTGGTTCGAGCTTTACAGCATAGCTCTTCCCGTCTTCGCCACTATATTTTGCAACCATTCTAAAAATATTATAATCATTCCAAAGGTACCAGAGCCAATTCAAATATATTAATGAGAATTTTAAGCATCAAGAATTAAACTGTATTCTATCAATAAGAATGTATACATTTTTGTTGTTGTTGTTGATACTGAATGATGATTGGATTGCTAAGTTTGGGAACATTTCCTTTATATATTTTAGATGGCACATCCTCTGCGTTTATCATTATAAATAACACAAAATCAATGCAGCTTAATTTTGAGTAGATTGATTCATCCTCCTGAGACTTAGTGATTTGCTTTTGAAATGGTCAAATAAAATATTTTTATTTATGATGGTGAATTAGAAGTGACTTTTATTTAAAATTCGTTACTCAGTAAGTTGATAGATTGTAGGTATGCTTACTTATTGATCAAGATATAATGAATAATCTTTTTATTAAATAATATACATTTTATTTCAGCTTTACTTAAAATCCATCAACAACTTTTAACATATTTGGATAGAGATGAGAATAATTATTTTTAATAAAGTCTAAAGTTCACTAAACTTTTTGAAGCCTATATTTTGAAATTTACTATTGTAAAAAAATATATGTCTATATTTTTGACCAACTTTGTCCAATTTTAAATCTGTCTTGAATACAACTACCAAAATTAATTGGGAAAGAGAAATACTTATCAAATGATTCGCTAGTATGCAGAAGATGTAGTTTTCAATGATTTATCTGTGAAAAACGGACAAAATTGACTCAATTTTTCTATTAAAGATTGTTATTAATTGATAGAGGTAATAACTTTTCTTCTTTATAAAAAATAGTACATCAAATATTATGATATTGGAATTAAATATCAAAAATTATGTGTGTACAAGTCTCTTATTAATATCATCTTTAATATATCAATCAATATTATTCATCGAAAACAACGAGTGCGAAAACACGAGTGCGAAAACAT
>JAJKFJ010022564.1:0-11712 GCA_027382625.1 Tetmemena sp. SeJ-2015
CCTTGTTTATCTTACAATGTCTTGTTGCGAATTTATTGCATCATCTTCATTTTTCACACAAAGAGTTTTTCCCCCATATCGCTTTTCAAGTATGATTGCAATATAGCCCAAATGTCCCACTGCACTAAAAACCGTTGACCCAAAGTCGCTCTAGGGGGAAGGGGAGCCTCAGTTCCTTGCCCCAAATGCTTCCTAAAATTTTTTTCCCCTTCTTAAAAATTGTTAAAAAGTCTTTTGAAAAGTTTGCTCTGACTGGTTCAAATTTTTTCATGATGTTCTTTGGCTTGAGATTCTTTTGCACGAATCCCAAAAAATGCAACTCCATCACTCCTCTAACGAGGTAAAGGGGAAAATAGCAGTAAGCTAGTACTTTTTTTTGCGCCTCGGGCTGGGGAAATTTTTTGTGATCTCCCATTTGGAAGGGAATGGGGTTTGAAATAAGGGACGAAAGAACAAGAAAGTAAAGGGGGAAGTATTCAATTTTTTGGGGTCCCTGGGGCCCTTCTCTAAACCCACTTTTCAGTTCGTTCCAACTAAAGCCCTTCTCCTTCCTTTTTTTACAAGGTATTCGTAAGGGAAGATCTTTAAGCATACTTTTCTTGTATGATGGTGTTCTTCGCTTCGCACCCAGAAAAGGTGGAGGAAGAAAACACTCCCCCCAAATTAAATCTAAAGCATGGAGTTTTTTTAAAAGGCAAAAAAGCAAAAACTTTAAAGGACCCCCATAACTAAGGCTTCTGTTTCATGAACTAAACTTCCTCTTTTTCCCCTCTTGTTTTCCTCTTTAGTTAAACCCTTGTCAAGGTTTTCGGGGTTGCCTCTTAGCTGGCACCATCTTTAAATTTTCCCTTTATCCTCAATTCCCGAACTCAGCCATTTGCTTCTTCTCCATGTGTTTCTTGAAAAGAGAGTGAGAGAATGTCTTTTCCCCCAACAAGTTGAGGAAAAGGGAAAGGGACCCGTCCACTTTCTAATGCTTCATAAGATTTAAAGGGGGGTCAACTGAAATGGACTTCCTTGATTGGGCCCCTTGGGCTCTGAGGATATTTTGAACTGTCCCTTGACAATTAAAATCGCATTCAAAAAGTTTTTTTCTCCTCATTGATCTCTGGAGCAGCAAAAGAAAGGGGCATCAAAGGGGCATAAATTTAAACGCCCACCGACTTCTCAATCTTGGCTTGAACAATTTAAAGAAGAGATCTCTTCTGAGGGTAAATTCCCGAAAAGGGTCTTCCCTTCAAAAGGAAACGCCCCTTTTTGGGTTTTGTTCCCAAATTTGTTTAGCTTGTGGTTTTGTAAAGGGTTTCTTTTCTTTACTAGGTTGGGGTTTCCATCTTAAAAAAATTTTTTTTTAAACCCGCCACTTATTATTATTTATGCTGTTGCCTAGGTGCAGGGGGGGCACTCACGAGAACATCAGAGTGCAAAAGATGTCATTTTTTTGATGTTCTTCATCTTTTTTATTTATTATTTGATAGTCCATATTTTCCTTTTTATTCTCTTATTTTTCTAGAATTAAGTTAAAACGCAGTTATAGTGCTACTAATTCCGTTGGAACCATGTTGTAATGTCGACGTCACGAAAGGCTTAAAAATAGCTGCTACTATTTCATTGCATACAGCGATGAAAAACTGCGTTAATTAAATTGCAGCGAAACTCTGAGTACACTCATCGCTAAGTAAAAACGGTAGTATCGTACTCTGGAACGATTAGTATTAATGCTCACTGGCACGCAGTTCGTACATGAGGAGAGAATGTGAGAGAGAGCGAGCCCTAAACGATAAGCTTTCTTCATCACTCAGTGTTACTCTCAATTTACAGCTTGTCACAATAGGAATCTCACTATTAAATAGTAAAGATCTAGCTTCGTTCTGATCTAGATCAATAATAATAACTTTGATTTTCAAATAGAACAACGTATGAGCAAGATGGGTGGAAAAACTTGAATGTTAAGCGCGATTAAGAGTGGAAGCGCAAGAAGTTAACAATTTCACTGGCACGTTCTCCGAAGCAAACTAGGAAGACCTCTGCAGGTATAAGACCCAAGAGTCATCTTCACTTAGCAAGGTAAGAAAGATCGGATTGAATATTGTAATCTTGGAGAGTATTAACGCTCAAGCTTTAATTATATATATTTAGGACTCTCTAGCTTTTTTCGGGTGATTGGCCGCATCGTGCTTATTTGATTTGAATATATATGGAAATTTAATAAGAAAGAAAATTAAATTATAACAATGTTTTTACTTACTTCGAATTTGATTAATTATTACATCTTTTGATTAACGCCGCAGCCATCTGTCTTGTCGTCTATCCATTGTCCTTCGTAGACATTTCCTTCAGCGTAAGCCTGTAACCCCTATCCAAGAAGACACTGATTCCTGAGTCCAGGTGCGTCCTATGGTCAGCAGTGAGGTAGCGACGGCAGCATTAGCTCTGTAGACCATTTTGTAGCGGAGACTGCAAGTGAGTAAGACTTGGTGTCTGCCGTGAGTGGCTCAGGATGAGCTAAGAGTGAAGCAGGGTTCTCTACAAAAGATCAGAGACATGATTCAGTGATTGAGGTGAGAGCTCGGGTGGAGGAAGTCTACAGAGCTCACCGCTGCCGGAGCTACCCTCCCTGCTGACCATAGGACGCATCTGGGCTCAGGAACCAGTGTCCTCTTGGATAGAGGTTACAGGCTCATCTGATGGAAATGTCTACGAAGGACAATGGATAGACGAAAAAAAGATGGCTGCGGCGTGAATGTGTGGCATGTCTAATTTCAAACTCTTTGGTCTGATTGCTGAACTTCTATTTTCTTACCGGTAGTCAGGTGGCCAGATCGCAAACTTTAATTAATCTCATCGGTGATCTAGTGGTCAGGTTTTTAATATAGCCTAGTTTGAAAATGATATGATTATATTTTAAGGAAATAAAATTTTGTATATACAATTCTGAAAATTATTAGACCATTAGATTCTGAATAAAATTAAAAAATTTTAACCTTGAATACTTTGTTTAGAGCACTTTGCTCAAATTTGCTACCTACAGTAAAAGCTTGTTTTCTAGCTAGTAGTGAAACATCTTGGCTGAATTGATAATATTAATTATTTGCTAGCCTTTGAGTACCCACAAGAGATTCATCATTAGTTTGACAATATTATATCGATTAAATAAGTTCCTAGCCAAGCGAATAGCTTGGTATCAGATCCATTCTAGAAAACTAAATCGATATGATTTTATAAAAATATCAAAAGATTCTCAAACACTTTTGTGAGGTTTTATAAATCAATTAAATGAAAAATGCACCTGAATAGGGGGACTTATAAACATATAATGAAATTTATCAAAGTTAAATGTATGTTAAATTATATTATTTATAAAAAATTAATTCATATCAAAACTTAAAGTTGAGAATAGGTTTAATGAACCTATAGTAATAGATTGGATACATTAAAGCATATTTTTAAAATAATATAATAAGTTATTTGAAATTAAATCTGCTTGGGGATTTAACATTTGCACAAAAATAATTTTATTCACAGAGATTTGAAACCAGAAAATATTTTAGTCACCAATAGAAACCAAAAAACATTATAAGAATGTGAGAATTAGCTAAGCAAGAATAATGCTTTAATTATTCTAAGAATCAAGAGTTAGGTCAAAATTTAAATTTTTTAAATTAAATTTTTAGTCTACAGCAGAAAAAAATCTTTTTTTAATGGTTCTTTTAAAAAACGGAATTAATTTAAATCACACTTTAATAAACTAAATCGGTTAGAATTAAATTAGCACATTTTAAGTTTGGAAAATTTGAACTTTGGAACATTCTTGTAAATAAGAGCGTTCATTTGGTAGGGGTGGCTAATTATTTCGGGCCATGAAAATGTTCCAAAGTTCCAATCCTGAGTGGGATAAGGATGGCGTATAAATTGATGTGTGATATTTATTAAAGTTAAATTCTAATTATTCAGTTGCAGTAAAAATGGGCAGCTGCCATCTGATATATAAAACTAGAACCCATTAATCGGTTCCCCCCCCCATACCACGAGTAGCTTGAGTTTTTCTTCATCTCGACAGAATTTTCCCATAGGGGGGGAAAAGAAAAGAAACCAATGTGAAGCAGGTTGCGACAAGAGGCCCCGGCTGCTGATTTTTATTCCCTCTAACTTTGCCCGCTCAATCATGAGCAGCTGGCAGAGGATTAAGCAGAGAGAAGGTGTGGGAAATCAGAAGGGCCCAATTAAAACAAGCTTTCTGATAGCTGCAGAACAGATGGTGGCCTACTTTTATGAATAGGCGCTACAAGATGGGGTTATTATGCATCAGGTTGGAGCGCAGCTCATATTAGAGGAGGGACGAAGGAAAAAGAGTTAGAATCAGTGTAGTATATTGAGCATAATTATTTTTCTTATAAGGGTTAAATTAATACACATCAATTTATATGCCATCCTTATTCCACTCAGGATTGGAACTTTGGAACATTTTCATGGCCCGAAATAATTAGCCACCCTTACCGATAAAATGAACGCTCTAATTTAAAAGAATGTTCCAAAGTTCAAATTTTCCAAACTTAAAATGTGCTAATTTAATTCTAACCGATTTAGTTTATTAAAGTGTGATTTAAATTAATTCCGTTTTTCAAATGAATTCCATCTAGAATAAAGACTTTTCTCCAACTGAACTAATTAATTAGGAATAAAATGAATTCCTAATAGGCCATATAAAAACTTAATTGATTAAAAGTTAATTCACAGGCGTAACTCCTTGATCAGTTGTGCCAAGTAACGTGAAGGCCCAGACGTTTCGCGAACTGAATCAGACTACAACCACACTTTCACATTTCAAACTTACATTTTTTTGACCTAACCCTTGATTCTTAAAATAATAAAAATAATCTAGCGAAAAATAGTCAAAATTTCGCGAAACTAACTACATTATTAATTCTATCCACTATTAAATTAGAAGTTAAAATTCAGGACGCACACGACCGGCCCTAGGCACCGATCGCCCTTTCCCTAAGGCTTTCTGGTTTGGTTATCCATTGTTGGGTGAGTGCTTAAAAGAGCAAGGGATAATGCAGCCGAAGCCTGGGGAAGGTGGTTGAGCTGCTCACTGGAGAGATAATCAAAGTGAGTGGTCCTCCCACTCACCCTCCTAATCCTGTTAGGCTGAGGGATGTGATCTATGGGCAAAAACTCAGTCATGCAGCTGGACAGCGGAAGCCAGACGCTACGGAGCAGCAACTTGCTCTCGGTCCGAAGCTAACGGGATTTTTTTTTTTCCTTTTAGGTTTTTGTGATGGTCTGCAGAAGCCGGCTTCTGCTCAGAATGTTAGGTGGCGGGGGATGCAAGTGTATAATATCCCTATTCGCTGGTAGGTTGTGTGCGTCAGATAAGTGCGTCACAGCAATATCATTGACGTCACGGCCTATCTATCCACTATTTCAAAATATCAACTCTATCGTAAAAATGTTGAGAGTGCAAGCGCGCACTATACTCTCGCATTTGAAAGTTGCTTTGCAGATGAGAAAGTTAGGAGTTGCAGCTGTTCCTCATCGCACTTCTAAGTTTAAAATTGTTCACATCAATATAGACTTCACTAATTTAATTATAATAATCTGAATATTTACGACTAGTGCTCAGGTGTGAGAGGGATAGCGTGAAGTTTGATTGTGGCTTTGTTCGCCCCCTCTTACGCTCTGCGTTATATATCGTCAACTTTTTTATGTGCTTTCTAGTAACAATCTCTTCATGAAGGTGTTGGTGTGTTGAATTACTCGGAGAAGCTGTGTTCACCACACACTTCATGAAGAAGAGTTGGTACTAGAAGCACGATAACTAGAAGTTTACGAGTAGAAAGTAAATATAACTACAAAGATCGTTACTTGCAGAATCAGCGAAGACTCAGGCTTAGAAGCGTATGTCCTTCATCCTCGCTCAAGCGAGAGCAGTATGTTGCGCTCCTTAAGAAGCTCAGAGAGAAGATCAAGATCGGTGAGATCGTTCTATCGTTGACAACCTCAGCGTACACAAAGACAAAGGAGCGAAGAAGGCATACGCTGAGTTGAGCATCACTCCTGTTTTTTTAATGTTCCAACCTCGCCAGAGTTCAACGGCATTGAGTTTTACTGGAACTAGTTAAGGACACTATAAGAAGCTGCTGCTCAATCAATTGATGCATGATTAAGCTATCGATCAGAGGATTTAATAAGTGAGTAGTTGTAAGAGAGTGGAAAAAAGAAGACAAAGTTATGTGCTAGATAAAGGTAGAGTGAATATTTATGAGAAAATATTTAAGCTTAACTTAATGCTGACCTAAGTCATTTTATCTGGGAAGAAGGGAAATTCTTAAAGGTTCTTTCTCTTCTGTGGGCCAGATAGACTAGCTTCCTCATTTCGAACCTGCTCCGCATCTCTGTGCATCTCATCGTCCCTATTGTATAGTGATAGACGCTGCTCACCTCGATTGCTTTGTATTGCTTCCGTTGCTCTGAAACTCTCTCTTTCCTTAAAGTAGATCCAGGCCAGTTTCCTCTACACAGTTAACTCTAAAACTTACTAGAGAAGTAGGGTTACTTCTGAAGCTGCTCAAACCATTCGTCCGCTGATAACTATCTTACTTTTTGGTGCTCTCCTCTACCTTAGAATCTTTCCTGTGTGCATTTCATGCTCTCTTTGAATGAACTCTGCACGTACAGTAGCAAGGAGCAAAGAAGACCTTCGTTCTGGCAACTTGTTTTAGAGTTGTTCCTTGTTAAGAAGGAATAGAGCAACCTCCGGATCTCCCACCGCATCGTCATACATATAGTGACTGAGATCTCAGTAGTTTGGGATCTCCATCATGTTGACTTCGATTGTTTTGAGAGCTTTCTTCTCACAGCAAGAATTGCTTTGAGGAACGAGATTTTGTTCCTACATGTAGGAAGGAACAACACTAAGAATTTATTCCTTACTCCATATGAAGAGCTTCTACACTTGCTAAGTGAGGTTACTGCCAGAGGTCTTCCTTGCTTCGGAACCTTTTGCTCAACTCTCTCACTCTTAATCGCTTAACATTCAAGTTTCACATTATTACTCGTAGGTTCTATTTGAAAATCAAAGTTATTATATTGATCTAGACCAACGAAGCTAAGTCTTACTATTTAATAGTGAAGATCCTATAGGATGCCAAGCTGAAATAGATAGAGCTAGAGAATAAGCGAATCAGGTGCAATTGTGAAGAAGGAGCTCCTTTTTATATGTGTGGCTCATTAAATTAATACTAATATACTGCTTAAATTAATTGTAGCAATACTAAAGTTGCTGCCAACTATAGTAGCAGTTCAATCGCGTTGCAATGAAATTAGTAGCACTACTAACTTCGACGTCGACATTACTAACATGGTGCCAACGGAATTAGTAGCACTACTAATGCGTTTTTAACTTAATTCGTATCAAAATAAAGTAGAATAAGAGATAAATATGGACTATCTAATAATAAATAAGAAGATGAAGAACATCAATAACTTACATCTTTTGCCTCTGATGTTCTCGTGAGTGCTATGCACCTAGCAACAGCATACATAATAATAAGTGCGGCTCTTCATAATTTAAAATTTGAATTTAGATGGCAACCAACCTAAAGACAAGTACAATCTTAGCAAACACAAGCTAAACTAATGTGGTTCGCAACCAAACAAATGCTGTGTGCACTAATTGCAAGGAGAGTCTCGAACTTGAGCTCGAGAAAGGATCTCAGTGCTTTAATTGTCAGCCATGAGTTGAGCAGTCGGTAGGCTTTAAACTATCGCGCTGATCTCCTCTTGTTCTGCTCAGAGATCAATGAGGAGAAAGAACTTTTGAATGGAGTAATTCTCAGAGCCTCAGCGGCACAATCAGGAATCCACTCAGTTTGAAACCTAAATCTAATGACGAATAGAAGTGGACGGTCGCTATCTTGCTCATCTTGTGAGTAGACATTCTCTCACTCTGCTTTCCTCAGAAAAACATGGAGAAGAAGCACATGGCTGAGTTCGTCATGACGAAAAGAAACTTTAAAGATGCCACTAAGAAGGCAAGCACGTACTTTACAAAGTCAACAAAAAGAAGCAAGAGTCATGAATCGAAGCCTTAGTGTAGGTCGTAAAGTTTCAGCTACTCACAGCAAGACTCCATGCTTAGGTTGTAACAACTTTGGAGTATGTGTTTCAAAATACTTCCTTGCTGATGCGAAGCGAAGAGACACATCATACAAGCAAGTATGCTTACAAGATTCCTTACCATACTTGTAAAGAAGGAAGAGAGAGGTCTTAAGTTCGCGAACGAACTGACAGTGTTGAGAGAAGCGAGGGAGAAAACCTTGAACTAGTAAGTTCTTCATCTTGCTGGTGTTCTTATCGATCATGATTCATCGCCATTTTCCTAAATGGGAGATCAACTAAGAGAATTTCTCAGCAGGAGCGCAACAAGTACTAGCTTACGCTATTCTCACTGACCTCGTTAGAGGAGTGATGGGAGTTGCATAGTTGGGGAATTCGTGCGCAGAGTTAAGCCAGAGAACTATAGATAAACTTGAACAGTCAAGCAACTTCATAAGACTTCAACAGAGTTGTGAGAAGAGAAAACATTGAGGAATCATCGATGCATTGAGCTGCAGCTACTTCCCATAGAGACAGACTGGCTTCAACGGTTCAGTGCATGGGACAATTCGTCATAGTTGCAATCAACTGACTGCGAAATGAAACAGAGGAATACTAACAGTGTGAAAGTGAAGATGATGCAATATAATTCGCGACAAGACATTGTAAGATAGACAAGAAACCTTTGAAAAAGTTAGTAATCAAAGTAATAATCAAGGCAACCTATGAAACCTAACATCAGTTACTGAGATAGAGGAAGCAGGTATAAATTCAGAGAATCTGAGACAGACGTCAAGCACCTTCCTAAAGACTTTAGATTGCCTGTTTTAGGTTAAATTAGCATGATTATAAGTAATTAATAAAGAATTAATTATACACAACTTATTTCACTTTCTTATCATATTATGGGGTTTTGGGGTTTTGAATTAAACCTCTGTTTAAGAACTTACACTGATTACCAAACTAGATCTCCTCTAGGAGATAAATGTAAGGTAGCATGCCATTGAGTAAAAGCATACTAATTTACCCAGGCCGACTTTGGTGCTACGTCACGGATCCTAGATTTTAACTTTCTAATTTAATAATACCAAGTAAAATAAAAAATATTTTAGTTTCTAATCGAGATCCCAAAAATTATTATGTATCTGTTCTTAATACTTTTTTTTTGTTTTCATATTTTAAGTTTTTGAATGAAGAAGTGTTAAAGATCTCGGATTTTGGAAATTCGAAACTCCTTACAGAAGACTAAATAGTAGCTCAAACTTTCACTGGTACCATTCCTTTCATGGCTCATGAGGTAATGACTAAACAATCCTATGATAAATCAGTAGATATGTGGTCGCTAGGAGTATTGATATATTATATCTGCACAGATGATTACTATTTATCATATGAGAACAATTTAATGATAATTCTTCCAGCTTATTTTAATTTTACTTTAAAGGTGATTTGATCTCAACAGCGGTTTGATTAAATTTGAGGCCTTTAATTGGATCTCCTTTTATTTTATCTTCTTATAGTGATACACTTCAAGACTTTGTAGATTGTCTTCTGAAGCATGATCCAAAAGAGAGACTAGATATAAATACTGCTTTGCAGCATAAAATATTCAAGAATAAAAATAGCTCTGACGCCGTAACCTTCCTTGGAGCAATGATTTAAACTCCGAGAAATTATCAAATTCAAGAAATATAAATTAAAAAAAACAGCGAAGATGTAAGCCGGATTAAAAATGCTTCTAAGGCTCTTAAAAGTCCTGGCAGTAAACTCCGAAACTAATTATTAAATTAGATTCGAACTTCAATAGCTTAGAACAAAAAAGAATTTGAGGATTCAAATAGAGAATAATCAAGTGAGAAATTTAAACACTTATAAAGTGTAAGTACATTTGACTCTATTTCAGTTTCTAATTGGTCTACTACTGCGTAATCAGGTATGAGACTTTATTGATGAATTGAGAAAATAGATAATGAGATAAAATAATGTGAACAGTAAAAAAATATAAAATAAAGTGAACAGTAAAAACTTATTCAAACTGAAATTATACAAAAAGGGCCTGAATTTTGAATGGTGAGTTAAATTTATAATTATTTTGTTGAGGGTCACTGATGGGCGTGCGTATGAGGGATACGTATTGAATGATTTTATTTTTTATGGTAAATGTCATGGAATGGGCACTCTTTATTCAAAAAAGGGGAAACTTAAATACATAGGAAATTTTGAGGCAGGATTTTGGAGTGGGGAGG
This sequence comes from Tetmemena sp. SeJ-2015, assembly GCA_027382625.1. NCBI lineage: Eukaryota > Ciliophora > Spirotrichea > Sporadotrichida > Oxytrichidae > Tetmemena > Tetmemena sp. SeJ-2015. The sequence goes on from JAJKFJ010022564.1 coordinate 10,347, forward strand.
GCATGCTGTTCAGAAAATCTGAAATTGTAGAATACATTGGTTAATTTAAAATGGGGTTAAAGCATGGAAAAGGAAAATATTATATAGAAAATGGTAGCATAACTCCATCCAATAGAATGTTGTCTCAGAAATAAAATCTTTTAATTTATTTTCTTCTATTATTTTTTAATTTAATCTAGGAAGATTGATATATGAAGGAGATTTCGCTAATGGGGATTTTCATGGAGATGGAAAACTTTACAAGTAATCTGGAGGATACTATGTAGGACAGTTCATAAACAGTTTTTTCCTCTTTCTGTTTTATATTTTAAAATTAAATGGGAAAAGGGAAGGGAAGTTTTGGAAATATGATAAATTTGGTAAACTCAAAAATAATTACATATTTAAAAACGACACAAAAGTCTCAATTTGCTCTATATTTTGACAAGCTCATATATATTTTTGATTTTTCGTATTAATTTATTAGGTAATTTATAAAACTATACATTTCAGGAAGGAGGAAGCATCCTTATCCGTTTTATATTTTTAAGAATTGATATATCTTTATTTTTTTTATTTTTTTAACAGATTTGATTGAAATTAGAGAGTGATCTCATAAATTAAAAAGTAAATCAATGAAATTAATAAGAATGTATTGATAATGAAAAATTTTCCCCTTTTTTAAGTTTATTTTCCGAAATGCCTCTTTTGAAATATTTTTAACATTAAAATTTTCTTAAAAATTTTGGATTATATTAAATTTCACATCAGCTTGCAAGTATTTTAATTTTCTCAAAAGTACTATTCTCTACAACCAGCTTATAGAAAGGGAAAATCATCATTTAAAAATACCTATTTAATGGAAAATTTAAATCAGAACCATGTAACAAACCAAATTTAAATAAAGTTAGGGAAAGTTTTAAAAAACTTTCCACTAAAAATTTTATTTAAAAAAAATTAAACCCCTAAAATGGTTCCCTCCAAATCGGGGCAAAGCTTCTAATAAGTCTTTTCCTAGATCATCGGCAAGTTACCCGAGTGATTAAAAATTATAGTCGACTGAGTTTACTCTCAACTACTTTTAGGATTAAGCATGTCTAATTCTAATTACTTCCCCTCTTATTTAATTTTATTTTATTCTACCCTTTTATCATCATAATTTGAGAGCCCTATCTTAACTGAACTCAACCTTCCTCCTGAGCAAAATATTAATTAAATAGATTGTATCTACGATAGTTCACTCACATGCTTTCCTCTCAATTAGATCACTATCTTCTTTAAAAGAGGATATTAGTTATTCAAATCAGAAAAATAAAAAAATATTCATGTAATTTCCTCTTATTAGGGTTTTTAAATTTAAGGGTCTTTAAATTTTTGAACTTTGCAT
>JAJKFJ010022565.1:0-14507 GCA_027382625.1 Tetmemena sp. SeJ-2015
GCATACTTAAAAAATCAATACTTATAAAATTTTTTTTTATAACTTTTTAAAATTTTATTTATATAACTCTATCGCACTTTGATTGAAGCGCACTCTTTCACTGCAAACTCTGTATATGCAAATGATCACTGCTCCTGCATGCTAAACATTCAACATTTATATGAAACATTAACACTAGGGATGCATCAAACATGGCCCTGTACAATGAAACAATGCAAACAAGTGCAAATTAAGTATTGGAAATTGGGAAAAACCCCATCGCACTTTTTAGTGCAACCCTCCCTCAATTTTTCCAATCAACAATGGGAAGTAGCATCATTCGAGAACGGGTTTTACGGGGCCCCATATTTGCAAAATTGAGCCCACTTTAAGTAAGTTACCCTATCAAGGGGGAAAATGCAATTTCACTCTTCATCACTTTCATTTTAAATATATTTAAACATCATTTTTACTTAAGCAAAGAGATAAGTAACAAGAAAAAATAAAACAGTATATAAAAAAAATATATGCTTTCTAGGGACTTCACCTTATCCAAATTGAATTTCAGCCCTCTCGATCAATTCAAAATAAATCAGCTTTTTATTTAAGCGCATTCTTTTGCTTCCCCTTGTAAAGGGTGCATTGGTCTCTACATTTCCCTTTTCCCCAAACCAGCTAAAACCTTAGATACATAGATATATTTACACTTTTAGTTATATTTTTTCCCGAAAAATTTTAAAATTTTTTTAAATTTTGTTTTTATAATAAAAAACGAACCTAAAAATTTATAACTAAAGAAAGAATTATAATTTTAAAATTTATTCTGATTTTAAAAAATAAAAAAATTTTTCCAAAAAAAAAATCCTTATAATAATTCCAAGCCGCAAACGACAAAACCCTGCGGTTTTTTTCTTTCCCTTTAAATTACTGCTTATTTTTTTAAAATTAAAGATTTAGCAAAAAGCATAATCTTTTTAATTTAAAATATTAAAAAAAAAAAAGGGGAAACAAAATTTTTTTAAACAAAGTAAAATTTTTTTTTATCTATTTTAAAAAAGGTTTTTTTAAAAAAAAATTTAATTTTAGTTTTTTAAAATTTAAAAAAAAAATTTAAAGATTATTTAAAAAAAAAAAATTTTTTCCAAAAATTTTAAATTGGGAATTTAACCCTTAGATTTTTTTAAAAATTTAATAGCCAAAATTTTTAAAAAAACTTAACCATTCTTTTATATATAAAAAAAAATTATAACTCTTTTATTGATTCATACATTTTGAAAAAACTGGTTTTAAAATTTAAAAAAAAAACAATTAAAACCACTCAATTTATAAAAATAAAAAATACTAATCAAGATTCCACCCCCTGCTTAAACCCCAAACCAAAAAAATAAAAAACTTAACCAATGAATTTTTCTTTAAAACCTGAATTTTTCCCCAATGAAAAGCAAAAAAAACACCCCCCAAAAAAATTAAATTTTTAAAAATTTTTCCCCTAATTTAAACTCTTCCCCCTGTGGGCTATTTTTTTTTGTTTTAATAAATTTTTTGCCAAAATTCCCCCCTCTTAAAAAAAAAAAGAACTTTAAGAAGGAAAAAAAGTTTTAAAAAATCTGGTTCCCTTTTGAAATCGACTCTCTTTGTGATAGATGTAAGGGTTTGAAACAACATAATTGGAAAAAACCTTATTGTCAAAACTATTAACAAATCTTCATCAAAAGAGAGATTATCTAATTTTAAATTGTCAGGGAGTCTTTATTAATTTTTCATCCTTATACGATTTTTTCTAAAGTATTATTTTCCCTTTACCACTATTCGATTTATGAACGGGGCGACTGCAGTTTGCAAGACCCCCTGCTATATATACTCAGCCATTTTTCAAAAAAATTGATGCTAGCAAAAGGGTAAAAATATTTTATGATTTAAAATTAATAAAATTAAATCTTAAAACCTCAATTCTAATTCAAAAATTAAATAATTACTTTTATAAAAAATCAATTCTTATGATTTCTCATACAAAAAAAATCTTAAAATCAAAGTAAATATAATCTTCATTAATAAAATTCTCTCTATCTGCTTCTAAAATCTTTAAAATTAATAAATGGAATATTTAGATTAAGACAGTTAAGCTCTATTTAATGAGCTAAATAGAAGTAGCTCTTAAAAAACTGACGAATAAGTCAGTATATTATTAGAAAGAGTAATGGAAAATATAGCAGAGCAAAGATTAATCCTAACGGAATTATAACAAGTAAGAACTTAAATTATCATCACTCATTAAACTTGTTTAGGTTTAGATTTTAGAACTACTCTTATAAAAAATCATGACTAAGCAGCGAAGATAAATCTTTAAATGGCTTGAAAAGTTAATTGTGAAAGCGATTAAGGTCTTTTATTAATCCTCGAACTCTTATAAACTCAATTAACAAAAGGTTTTAAGTAAGTAATGCAAATGATAAAAAATAATAAGTTTAAAGATTTTAATTATTATAATTAATAATAATAACAACGCATTTTAAACAAGCTGTTGTCATGCGTGTTATATTTTAAATTTAGGGAAGTCATAAGGCCACTCCCGTGTTAATCCAGTGTATCACATAAAACAAAACTCATGCCTTAAAAATTCATCATTGAGGCTTATCTGGGGTCGTGATTGATCTGCGCACTCTTGATCTTCTTTTTCTTATGTGTGTGCAAACTTGTGTACATGTTTCTTCCAGAGAGAAGTATCCTAAACTTTAATGGGTCTTTAAAAGCTTTATATCTATAATAATGAAATTTCAATTATTACTCTGATTTTTAAACTTTTAATTTATTATATTTATTTGTTATTAAATAATTAAAAAATTTAAATAGGAGGTTTCTCTTACCATGGCTGACTCAACTTACGAAAATTTTATCGCTTAAAGGAAGAGGATAGCAAAGCATTAAATTATTATATTTTTAGATAAACAAAAATAGTAATTAAATCTTTGAGCTTTGAAATAAATTTTATGTATAAATTTATAGACTACTTGATTCTTAATCTTTTTAATGAATAAGAGAACTAAAATGACTTAATTTTTAATATTAGTTAATTGAGTTTATTAGGGAACTTAGTAGCTTAATTATGGGAGTATTTTCTTTCCAACTTGACGAATATATTTTAAAACTAATTAATAATTGTCTAAAATTAAGTCTGATTGATAGAAGTTGAGAATGCTGAAGACATTCAATACTTATAAATTTATTATATCTTCATTATTTTTAAACAAAATTGAATTAAAAAATGCTCTTACTACAATTAAGATGAAGGATTTAAACAATTAATTATTAATTTAAATGATAAGTGAGGAGAAGAAACACTAAGTCAATTTAAAATTATAGGAATAAGTAGGAGCAAAACTTAGAGACATAGTTTTTAGCTTTATCTCGAAAAAATAAACTCAAATGTTTTTTTTAAATTTTATTTCGAACTATTCCCATGAATCTCGAAATAGATTAACCAAAGTCATTGCAAAGAATTTACATTTAAATATTTTACACGTTAGCGATGAAGATTTCAACCAAATTTATTTAAATCTCAAAATAATTGGATTTGAGTATTTTAAAGTTAAATTTAAAGAAATTCTGGAGTTCATGTCTAAAATTATATAGTAAAGAGATAGCCAATTTATTATGGAGGCTATTGACTCATACATAGGAATAATTCTTTCCATCATAAAAAGAATTTAAAAATATAAATTTTATTTTTAAATATAATGCAGCTATATAAATAAGCCTGTACCAACTTCAGCATGAAGAAAAGAGATCAATGAGCAACTTTACAATTTTACAGATTGACAGAGACTCTTCAAGCACAGTGGAAAACAAGCTTTTTCAGACAGAAACTACCAGATTTTTCTTAAGCGTTTGTTAGTGAGACATCAAGGATTTTTTAATATGTAAATAATCTACGCTGGTGCTCTGGATGATTGGTAGCTCGAGTGTCGCATTTAATTCATACTTCGTGAATAATGCATGTCCAAGCTATCGAGATAATATAGTCTAAGTTTAAATACATATAAAATTTAAAATTAAATATCACTAATGAAGCAGAGCTTGCTTGGACGAGGAAATAAATGGAACAATTTATAAGCCAGTAGAAAAATGAAAATTCTATTTTAAGACTAAACCTGCTTATGAATTTTATTGCTTTCCTTCTTTTAATGAAAAGTACTTGTTTTAAACCACTTTTTTAATCTTAATTTCAAAAATTCTATTTCTATATATTCTTATTTTAGAAGAGAAAAACCTTCTATTTATTTTTGCTTTCATTTACTATATTAAAGCAAGCACTGCTAAATTCTGTAAAACCCACTTCAGGGAAAAGGACAACTTAAATTTTGGTTCCTTGTTTTAATTTATCATAAAACTAATACTTGATATTCTAGAGATATTTCACTCATTATAAATGAAGGGATTTTAATTGCTAAAAATTTAATGAAAGTATTGATTATAATATTATCCGTTCAGCCCCGATTTTTCAAAAAATTTTGAGTCTCCTTCTGTAAGACCTGGACGAACGAGGACGAAGCAGTTGCCATTTGGATCAAAACTTGGTACTGTAAGCGCTCCTTGTCGGCCGAGTATTGCTAGAAAAATGTCAAAAAAAAGGTAATTTTACTTTATTAAATCCCACAATTGTAGGGTAATTTATGGATTTGAACATGCCAATTATGGATGGGTATGAAGCCACTTTTCTAAAGTTCAGTAAAATGACTAAAAACAGTGGCTACTTACTGGGCGAGCTAGCTTCCTAGCCAGTAGTGAAAAATCGGGGCTGAACGTATAAAATTTTAATAAAATTTATAAATTTTTATATCAGAGCTTAGCATATTAGAAGTTCTCTAAGAAAATTTTACTTTAAAAATATTAGTCGAGTGCTCGTGTTTTTAAACAAAGCTCTGAAAGAAAGTTCATCAGTTCTTAATATAGTAAAAAATAAAAAAACTAGCACAGATTGGCAAAAATAAAAATATTGAGGCAATTTTATGTCAGTTTTTATAAAACCTCTTACAATTTATAGGATTCAATAATAAATATAAAATTTCATTGATTTCAATAGGTCTTCAATAAATTACCCAAAGCATGAAATAACTTACTCAAATCATTAACTTTAATTTTTATCTAATTATTTTTACTTTTTCTATTACAGTTATAGCTTTTATCTTATAAAAGAGAGCACCCTCACAAAGTCTTGCAAGTACGCTAAGCTCTTAGAATTTTATGCTTTTTGAGATGTCTCAAATTCAATTTAAATTTGAGAATGATGCAACCCTAAAATCCATTTTTAATTTATAACTTATTTCTATTTTTAAATATATTCTTAGCTATGAAAAAAGGATAGCTTGCAGCTTAGATTTGTTGATAGTAAGTTAGCAATAGATTTTATAAATAGAGGACAAAGATCGTGTTCGAGATATTATCTGGAATTCTTAGTTGCCAAAAAACTTGATAAAAAGGCTAATAACTGATCTAATGAACATGGATAAGCTAACCCAAACTGAGGAGGAATAATGTGTTGGACCTAATTAATTAAACTATTTGGAATATATAAGTTTCATGCTCATCTCTTACACTTCTAAATTACCTGCAAGATATTGTTCTTATATACTAGTGAACTAACGGTATTTAATTTATAAATAAATATATAAGAGTATATCAAAGCAATCAAAAAGATTATCTAATACTAGACCAACAAATAACTATGGGGCAATGATCAAATCATGATTATCAGTATAAAATAACTTAACTTTCTGTAAAATATAATTATAATATATTCAAATTACTTTTAAAAAATCAATCTGTAGGATGTATTGTAAAAGTAAAATTATAAAATAAAAATACATTTAATTAGTAAATTAATTTAATTAACGATTTGCAGCAAGTAAAATTATGGATTTTATTGAATAAATTTCGCCCCTCTATAAGTATAATCTTTAAAAAACAGAAATTTGATTTACTTAGTTATTACTAAAAAACGAGGAAGTAAAAAATTTGGGGGATGTAAATTAACTTTACCCCATTTTAACATAACAAAAAGCTTAAAAATATTAAAATTAGGCCGAAAATGCCAAAAAATGCGAAAAAATTAAGAGATTTTTGCTTTAGAAATTTCCATGAGGCTCCAAATTAATGATTTCAGATTTCTCTGAAAGAATCCAAAACATACTATAAATCTAATTTATATTTACATATTAGAGTATCCTAGATGTACTTCGCTTCTTTAAGCACTGTGTCACATTTACGCAATTCAATTCTAGAGTCAGCTACTTCAAAAGAGTTTGATTAGTACTCCAACCTAAACAGAAGTAAGATCACAAGGGCATCAAGCAGTTTGAACTAGCCAGAGTCCTTATTGGGGACGAAGATCGCCTTATGCAAGAATTATAGGTGAGCTTATCGAGCAATTTCTCAAGCAGAAATAGCTCAAATGACGAGGAGTCCAAGGGTTCACACCTTATGAAGTTTTACAATCATAACCTTGGGAGCTAGAAAAGATCATCTATGATAGCAGCACACAAAAAAGAACTTGAGATGAACTTCAAGATGCATCAGTAGTTGAAAGCTATTTCAGAATTCAGACTTTCCACTCAAGACTAACTTATGACCTTCTGGAGAAGATAAAAGGAGAAGAAATGTCTGGTGAGAAGAAGATGTCGAATGAAGGCTACTTGGAAAAGCTTAAATAGAAGCGCAAAGATGAAAGAAGGTTTGGCTTCAGCGATCCTGTTGAACCAGAGTTGATTAGTAATCGAAAATATATTTAGGAGCGAGAGAGTGAAGGAGCTCCCCAAGATAATTTAGCTAAATTAAGAAAAACTTGGCACGCCTCCAAGTATCATAATAATGGATGAAATCAATACTTCAACATTTTTCAAATCGAGCAATATAGCCCCGATGAAGCTCTTTCTGGATTAAGAGGATGATGGAGTCAACGTGAAGTTCGCGGGAGGAAGAATTAGATACTAGGGTTTTATTGTCCTAATAGCTTCTAGCAAGATCCCTCTACAAGATGGACGACATTGACAAGCAGCATTCCAGGTGAGAGTAAAATTTATCCTCAATTAAAATAATGCCTTCATAAAACCTGCAGGCTTCCTCATGAGGATAAATTTTACTCTCACCTGGAATGCTGCTTGTCAATGTCGTCCATCTTGTAGAGGGATCTTGCTAGAAGCTATTAGGACAATAAAACCCTAGTATCTAATTCTTCCTCCCGCGAACTTCACGTTGACTCCATCATCCTCTTAATCCAGAAAGAGCTTCATCGGGGCTATATTGCTCGATTTGAAAAATGTTGAAGTATTGATTTCATCCATTATTATGATACTTGGAGGCGTGCCAAGTTTTTCTTAATTTAGCTAAATTATCTTGGGGAGCTCCTTCACTCTCTCGCTCCTAAATATATTTTCGATTAGCTTAATCAAGCTCTTATTTCCAACTCAGACATCGCCATAGAGCCAAACCTCTTTCATCTTTGGGCTTCTAGAAGTTTAAGCTTTTCCAAGTAGCCTTCATTCGACATCTTCTTCTCACCAGACATTTCTTCTCCTTTTATCTTCTCCAGAAGGTCATAAGTTAGTCTTGAGTGGAAAGTCTGAATTCTGAAATAGCTTTCAACTACTGATGCATCTTGAAGTTCATCTCAAGTTCTTTTTTGTGTGCTGCTATCATAGATGATCTTTTCTAGCTCCCAAGGTTCTGATTGTAAACAAGATAGCTCTGGATCTATCCTTGCTGCATCATCGTGATAGCCTTTGCCATTATAAAGTGCGGACCTTGGCCTCCTAGTCATTGGGGCTATTTCTCCTTGAGGAATCGCTTGGTTAATCGCACCTATAACTTTTGAATAAGGCGATCTTCGTCCCAATAAGGACTCTGGCTGGTCCAAACTCCTTGATCTTACTTCTGTTTAGGTTGGAGTACTAATCAAACTCTTTTGAAGTAGCTGACTCTAGAATTGAATTGCGTAAATGTGACACAGTGCTTAAAGAAGCGAAGTACATCTAGGATACTCTAATATGTAAATATAAATTAGATTTATAGTATGTTTTGGATTCTTTCAGAGAAATCTGAAATCATTAATTTGGAGCCTCATGGAAATTTCTAAAGCAAAAATCTCTTAATTTTTTCGCATTTTTTGGCATTTTCGGCCTAATTTTAATATTTTTAAGCTTTTTGTTATGTTAAAATGGGGTAAAGTTAATTTACATCCCCCAAATTTTTTACTTCCTCGTTTTTTAGTAATAACTAAGTAAATCAAATTTCTGTTTTTTAAAGATTATACTTATAGAGGGGCGAAATTTATTCAATAAAATCCATAATTTTACTTGCTGCAAATCGTTAATTAAATTAATTTACTAATTAAATGTATTTTTATTTTATAATTTTACTTTTACAATACATCCTACAGATTGATTTTTTAAAAGTAATTTGAATATATTATAATTATATTTTACAGAAAGTTAAGTTATTTTATACTGATAATCATGATTTGATCATTGCCCCATAGTTATTTGTTGGTCTAGTATTAGATAATCTTTTTGATTGCTTTGATATACTCTTATATATTTATTTATAAATTAAATACCGTTAGTTCACTAGTATATAAGAACAATATCTTGCAGGTAATTTAGAAGTGTAAGAGATGAGCATGAAACTTATATATTCCAAATAGTTTAATTAATTAGGTCCAACACATTATTCCTCCTCAGTTTGGGTTAGCTTATCCATGTTCATTAGATCAGTTATTAGCCTTTTTATCAAGTTTTTTGGCAACTAAGAATTCCAGATAATATCTCGAACACGATCTTTGTCCTCTATTTATAAAATCTATTGCTAACTTACTATCAACAAATCTAAGCTGCAAGCTATCCTTTTTTCATAGCTAAGAATATATTTAAAAATAGAAATAAGTTATAAATTAAAAATGGATTTTAGGGTTGCATCATTCTCAAATTTAAATTGAATTTGAGACATCTCAAAAAGCATAAAATTCTAAGAGCTTAGCGTACTTGCAAGACTTTGTGAGGGTGCTCTCTTTTATAAGATAAAAGCTATAACTGTAATAGAAAAAGTAAAAATAATTAGATAAAAATTAAAGTACTGATGCACAATTCAAACTTCTTGCGGAGGAGTGATATAAAGATAATTTAAAGCAATATTCATTGAATTTCACATTTTTAAAAAAGAAGCTAATAAAATTGCCTCAATATTTTTATTTTTGCCAATCTGTGCTAGTTTTTTTATTTTTTACTATATTAAGAACTGATGAACTTTCTTTCAGAGCTTTGTTTAAAAACACGAGCACTCGACTAATATTTTTAAAGTAAAATTTTCTTAGAGAACTTCTAATATGCTAAGCTCTGATATAAAAATTTATAAATTTTATTAAAATTTTGAAATCATAAACTATATTTCACTATGGCTAGGAAGCTGCTCCAGTAAGTAGCCACTGATTTTCTAGTCATTTTACTGAACTTTAGAAAAGTGGCTTAAAATCCATCCATGGCATGTTCAAATCCATAAATTACCCTACAATTGTGGGATTAATAAGTAAATTTCTTTTTTTTGACATTTTTCTAGCAATACTCGGCCGACAAGGAGCGCTTACAGTACCAAGTTTTGATCCAAATGGCAACTGCTTCGTCCTCGTTCGTCCAGGTCTTACAGAAGGAGACTCAAAATTTTTTGAAAAATCGGGGCTGAACGGATAATATTATAATCAATACTTTCATTAAATTTTTAGCAATTAAAATCCCTTCATTTATAATGAGTGAAATATCTCTAGAATATCAAGTATTAGTTTTATGATAAATTAAAACAAGGAACCAAAATTTAAGTTGTCCTTTTCCCTGAAGTGGGTTTTACAGAATTTAGCAGTGCTTGCTTTAATATAGTAAATGAAAATAACAATTATGATTTTTTCATGAATTCATAAATAAGAATATATAGAAATAGAATTTGAATTAAGATTAGGAGAAAATCATGGACATACATTTATTTCATTAAAAGAAGGAAAGCAATAAAATTCATAAGCAGGTTTAGTCTTAAAATAGAATTTTCATTTTTCTACTGGCTTATAAATTGTTCCATTTATTTCCTCGTCCAAGCAAGCTCTGCTTCATTAGTGATATTTAATTTTAGGAATTGTTATATAAGCCGCATTAGTTATATATACTTAGAAGAATGGTCATGGCTTTAGTCGTTGAGGATAGGATTAGGAATGCGACACTCGAGCTACCAATCATCCAGAGCACCAGCGTAGATTATTTACATATTAAAAAATCCTTGATGTCTCACTAACAAACGCTTAAGAAAAATCTGGTAGTTTCTGTCTGAAAAAGCTTGTTTTCCACTGTGCTTGAAGAGTCTCTGTCAATCTGTAAAATTGTAAAGTTGCTCATTGATCTCTTTTCTTCATGCTGAAGTTGGTACAGGCTTATTTATATAGCTGCATTATATTTAAAAATAAAAAAACTTCTATTTTTAAATTCTTTTATGATGGAAAAAATTATTCCTATGTATGAGTCAATAGCCTCCATAATAAATTGGCTATCTCTTTACTATATAATTTTAGACATGAACTCCAGAATTTTTATAAATTTAACTTTAAAATACTCAAATCCAATTATTTTGCGATTTAAATAAATTTGGTTGGAATCGTCGTCGCTAACATGTAAAATATTTAAATGTAAATTCTTTGCAATGACTTTGGTCAAGCTATTTCTAGATTCATGGGAATAGTTCGAAATAAAATTAAAAAAATATTTGAATTTATTTTTCGAGATAAAGGTAAAAACTATGTCTCTAAGTTTTGCTCCTACTTATTCCTATAATTTTTCGAAGTCTCTTTTGTAAACTTAAAAGTTATTATAGAATTGACTAAATTTGTATAAGTTGAAATAATTATATTAATTTGTTTATGGTGAAATACTTTTAAAGACTTTAAACAAGATTTTGAGAGCAAAGTCTTCTCTAGAATCATAACTATTTTACTTATTTTTCAAGTAAAAAGAATGGATATCTTCAAAGAAAGCTGCTTTATGTAAATGTTTCCTTACCAATTCATTATTTTAGACAATTATTAATTAGTTTTAAAATATATTCGTCAAGTTGGAAAGAAAATACTCCCATAATTAAGCTACTAAGTTCCCTAATAAACTCAATTAACTAATATTAAAAATTAAGTCATTTTAGTTCTCTTATTCATTAAAAAGATTAAGAATCAAGTAGTCTATAAATTTATACATAAAATTTATTTCAAAGCTCAAAGATTTAATTACTATTTTTGTTTATCTAAAAATATAATAATTTAATGCTTTGCTATCCTCTTCCTTTAAGCGATAAAATTTCCTGCTTTAATATTAAAATATATTAAAAAGATTTAAATATAATAGACTATCTTTAAAAGAAAATTAAATAAATATAATAATTAAAATGAATTCCATGACTTCAGAAGCTACTATGACTTTAAGACATAATTTGGTAGCTATAAAGCTTTTAAAGACCCATTAAAGTTTAGGATACTTCTCTCTGGAAGAAACATGTACACAAGTTTGCACACACATAAGAAAAAGAAGATCAAGAGTGCGCAGATCAATCACGACCCCAGATAAGCCTCAATGATGAATTTTTAAGGCATGAGTTTTGTTTTATGTGATACACTGGATTAACACGGGAGTGGCCTTATGACTTCCCTAAATTTAAAATATAACACGCATGACAACAGCTTGTTTAAAATGCGTTGTTATTATTATTAATTATAATAATTAAAATCTTTAAACTTATTATTTTTTATCATTTGCATTACTTACTTAAAACCTTTTGTTAATTGAGTTTATAAGAGTTCGAGGATTAATAAAAGACCTTAATCGCTTTCACAATTAACTTTTCAAGCCATTTAAAGATTTATCTTCGCTGCTTAGTCATGATTTTTTATAAGAGTAGTTCTAAAATCTAAACCTAAACAAGTTTAATGAGTGATGATAATTTAAGTTCTTACTTGTTATAATTCCGTTAGGATTAATCTTTGCTCTGCTATATTTTCCATTACTCTTTCTAATAATATACTGACTTATTCGTCAGTTTTTTAAGAGCTACTTCTATTTAGCTCATTAAATAGAGCTTAACTGTCTTAATCTAAATATTCCATTTATTAATTTTAAAGATTTTAGAAGCAGATAGAGAGAATTTTATTAATGAAGATTATATTTACTTTGATTTTAAGATTTTTTTTGTATGAGAAATCATAAGAATTGATTTTTTATAAAAGTAATTATTTAATTTTTGAATTAGAATTGAGGTTTTAAGATTTAATTTTATTAATTTTAAATCATAAAATATTTTTACCCTTTTGCTAGCATCAATTTTTTTGAAAAATGGCTGAGTATATATAGCAGAGGGTCTTGCGAGAACTGCAGTCGCCCCAGTTCATAAATCGAATAGTGGTCAAGGAATAATACTTTAGACAAAATCGTATAAGGATGTAAAAATTAATAAAGACTCCCTGACAACTTAAATAAGATAATCTCTCTGTGATGAAGATTTGTTAATAGCTTGACAATAAGGCTTTTTCCAATTATGTTGTTTCAAAGCTACATCTATCACGATGAGAGTCGATTTCTAAAGAACAGAGCTTTTTACTTTTTTCTTCCTTCAGTCTTGTTAACGAGGGTGAATTTTGGCAAATAATTATTCATCAATAAAATAGTCACAGTGGAAGATATTACCTATGAATAAGTTTATAAAATTTAATTTTCATAATTGTCGATTTTATTGCATGCATAACTGAGAGACAATCGACAGGATTTAATAGTAAATTCATTGGCTGATTTATATGTGCTAGCGACGGAATCTCTGACTTAGTATATTCTTATTTATGACTTGAGTGGCTTTAATTCGTTTTTATTAATTTAACCAGTATTTCATATGTATGAATCAATCAAAAGAGCTCTATCACTCTTTATATATAAAAGCAATGAGTTAAGATGTTTTATTAAAATATGAAGCATACTTAATTTTAAAACACCACTCATGAGAGATAAAACTACCATAATTATAATTTTTGAGATAAAATTTTTTTATTTATAAATAATCATTAACTTGTTAATCTTTGATATTGAAACTGCACAACTAAATTAATTTTTTCTAATATACCTTTTCTTGAAGCATAAGATAGAAAATAACTTTACTTTTGTTTAAATAAATTTTGATGTCTCCTTTTTTTATTTAATATTATTTCAGACTTAAAAAGATTATGCATTTTGCTGATCTTTATATTTCAATAAATACAGCAGGTACATTATAAATGAAAGAATAAAACCGACAGAGGCTTGTACGTTTGCGGTCTTCGGAATTATTATAAGGCATTATTCTTTTGGTAAAATTAATTTTATTTATTAAATCAGAATCAAATAAAATTATAATAATCTCTTCTTTGAGTTATAAATTTTTATGTTGTTTTTTTAAATAGAACAAATTAAAATTTTTTAAAAAATTTGCGGGGAAAAAAATTTTAACTATAAGTGTAACATATATCTATAGCAAACCCTAAGGTTCATTAGCATGGATGCGATAAAGGGAAAATGTAAGACTCAATGCATATTATCAAAGAAAAATAAGCAAATGGCTCTCACATCCACGCTTTAATAAAGTTGAATTGCATCGAGAGCGCGCATCGAAAACTTCCCAAATGCGATAAAAGAGTGAAGTGGGTAGCAAGCAATACTTTTTTTACTGTGATTTACCTTTTATATCGCTTTCTTATCTTATAAAGCTCTAAGTAGAAATGAAAGATTAATACTTTAAATGAACAAAATGGGTGAAAAGGGGTGCCCAAATTTCATTTTCCCCCTTGATAGGGGTAATTTACTTGAGTGCGCTTTAAAAGTGCGATATGTTTTGCCGTGAAACGCTCTCTCGGAAAGATGCTACTTGCGAAATTGTTGCTTTTGGAAAATTAAAAGGGGGAGAGGCTTTCACTAAAAAATCGATAGTATTTTCAAACCACCATACTTAAGTTTGCACTTGTTTTCACTTGTATCTCATTGTACAAGCATGTCATGAGTGCATACACTAGTGATTCATGTTTGCATATGATGTATGAATGATTTTAAGCATGAGCAGTGATACATTTTGCAAACAAGTTTGCAGTGAAAGAGTGCCCCTCCCCAATCAAAGTGCCCATAAGATTCATCTCCTTAAAAATGATGATTAAAGTTATGATCAATTATAAGTAATTTATTATTAAGTTATGGGTTAAATTTTAAAAATTTATTATTAAAAGGAGGGAAATCAAACGCACTTTTATTTGGGGGACTCTTTACTGCAAATCTGTAAAATGCGAAATGTTACTGTCATGCATGCTAATCTTCATAATATATGCAAAATGAATCACTAGTGGGAAAGCATCATGACATGCCGGGGTACAAAGAGATACAATGGGAAACAAGTGCAAAAATTAAATATGGTGGAGGGGAAAAACTAAACGGACTTTTCGTGCAAGCCTC
>JAJKFJ010022566.1:0-50814 GCA_027382625.1 Tetmemena sp. SeJ-2015
AATATTTTGTTGATCAAAGGATAATTCAGCCGCGGTAGGTAAGCAATATTTTTGAAGAATTAATTTCCCAAATTAAATAGATATTTAATTTGATTTCATAAAAATTTCTTTAAATGGGTTCCTACAATAATTTTCTTTAATAAAATAAATATAAAAAGTTAAAGGTTTAATGGAAAATAGAAAGTAAAGCAAGATTCACTAATAGAATGAAAGAAGAGTTGTAATAACAATCTTTCTATGTCTGAAGTTAATTTTAACTTCTTAGAGGTGATAATCTTCAAATATTAGGAAGATAACAGAAGTAAAACTCATCTTTTTAATTTAAAATTATTAAAGCTAATTTTCAAAAACCTAATTCCAAACAATCACAAATTTTAAATTTTACTGGATTAGAAAAGAGTAAAAAAAGGTGGTATAGTCAAAAAAGATAATTTTTTTTACTTTTTTTCAAAAACGGGAAATTTGATATTATCAGAGAAAAAAAATTTAATTTAAAAAAATTTTATTTACTTACTATAAAAAAAGAATATTTATTTACAACAATAAAAAAACCCATCTCTTAATGAAATTAAAAATTTTAAAAAAAGGTAAATCATATTAAAAAAGTAAGAAAATATTTATTGCTTTAAAGTTTTTATAATATAAAGCCCGAATTGTTTTCAATTTCCTCTAAATATTTTTAAAATTTTTAGTTTTTACCGGGTCTTTTCTTTTTTAAAAAAAATATTTTTGGAATTTTAATTAAAATCGGATAATGGTTAAAATAAAAAATGGAGAGTTGCAACTTCGTGTCAGTTGAAATCGCAGATTCATCCCTACCCGCAGATTGTTCGATAGAGAATCAAAAATTAGTATGATTTCCTTTTTAAATAATCTTCGTAGCAACTCTCAGCAGCGAGATAAGCCGCGCTCACTCCTCCTCGTTTTCCTCATCATCATCTTCGTCTGAACTTGTGTCGCTTATAACTCTTTACTGAGTAATCCCACAAAAAAGTTGCAAGGATATAAATTTCTTAGAATTTTACTCCGAATCGAATGGCGTGATAATTATTTAAATTGAACACACTTCAACAGTCATTAATTTCTTCCATTTTAATTTAATATATTATTTAATTCTCTTTTTTTTAAATTCTCAGCTATAATAGCAAATTAGCCAACCTTTCTCTTTTAAAAGATTTGTCTTAACAAGACGTGATATGCCTTGATTTAAGCTAAACCTTGCTATTTAAATGTAAAAGAGAAACTTCTCTTTTAAATATATAATAGTCAATTAGTGATCAAAATAAATTTAGAAGAAAAAAAGTGACTTAACTTTCTAATATGAAGGGGGCATATTTCAGTAACTCTCTACTAAAAATATTGTATTAATGTAGAGTAAATAAATATTAAAAGATCTCTAAAGAATCCCTATTATATTATAGTTAGAATAAAAATGGAGAATAGGGTTAAGAGATATTTTAGATCAATTAACTCGTGGATTTATTTTGTTTTTGATTTTATTCATGATTTTCAGAAGGTTTACGCCTAGATGAGTCACTTTTTGGATCAAAGTTCGAATATTTTAGGAAAAAATTTTTTTTTTCGGACAAAAATATCTAGTAGCAGCAATAACAATAGCATTAAAATAGTAAAAATATTTTTAAAAATATTTTAAAAAGATGATGAAGAAGAGGAAGATGAAGAAAATTAATTCGCGGTAGAATAGTTTGGAAAAAGGAAAAGTTGAAAAATAAATTTAATAAATGTTATGAAAAAGTGAAAACCAAACATGATGGATGAATTATGGTTTTAAAAGTATTCAATTAAGTGTATGGCAGTTATTTATATAGAGCTGTATTTTACTTTATTCCCTAATTCTTTAACTCTTACATCTCTTTTTCAATTTTACAAATTTATTCGTATTCTACATATAATAATATAAAATTTCGTTTTCAATGAGAGAACAAATTTGGCTATGGTAATTTTCAAAGAGATTCTTATCTAATAAACTTTGTTTAGGATTTAAGTGAGTGTGAGAATCAGAGTAACATCCCTCGCAAACACTGCAATCGCACTAACTGCAAAAATATTTAGCTTCCAGACCTTTGTGGTTCTTACAGCTCACTTGAAGTAAACTCATTTCTTAAAATTAATATTCTTAAATAATGTTAAGCACATTTTATATAGAAGACGTCTGAATCAAATTTCTAAGAGGCAAAAATATTTGTTATTAAATTCTCTATAATATACTAGCACTTCTTTATTCAAGATTATCGCTTTACTCTTTATCTATATAAAGAATTATTTTATAGCTAAGTTAAATATTATTTGGTTTGCGAATGTATCAAAATAAATTAAGTTAAATTAAAATCATTATTTGCAAACTTTATATTTAAAATTCCCGATTAATTAGTGAATTAAAGTATTAAATGTGACTCTTAAATATTTTAGTTATTAAAATATATAATATGAACACTTCTATGCAGCTTGATTGAATGTAATTAAATTAAAGAGTTTGATTCTTTTAATATTGATTATGAATATCTCAGCAGCAATAAATGATTAGCAAACCTCCAAAATACAAATGATCGAATTTGCTATTGCTTTAATAATTTATAAATCTGCACTAAAATTATCACAAAGGTAGAAAGGGATATATAGTGTTAAAATATCAGGATTTATTTTTCCATATTTTATAACTAATCTACTCTCAATCACCTGCAGTTTAAATATTGAATTAGGTAGATTACTGCAGAGATCTAACATAAAGATTGAATGAATTTATGTATCTATAAGATTCTTATTCAGTGACCATGAATTTAGGATATTCTTAATTTCATTAGGTTAAATTATAGCTTTAAATTTATTAAGGGTATACACTAAATAACCTTAACAATTTAGACTTTGTTAATATTTTCATGTTGATAAGTGAGAATTATTTATTCTAATTCAGGAAATTTTAATCTTTAAGAACTCAATAATCCGAGATCTACTAATAAATCTCACTCCAGTTACCAACAATTTGAGTAGTTACATTTAAGTTAAAATTCAATTTATCTGAAATTAAAATCATTTTAGCTTCTTTATTAAGCCAAAATTTGAGTATTGCCCCAGTCTCAAGTATATTTAAAGAAGGGGGAGTATGATTGCTTTTATAAATACAAATATAACTTCTATTTTCATTAAAAGGAAGAATTTGATAGAAGAATGTTTTGTAGATATCAATCCAATCTATCCACCAATTTAAATTTTAGAATTGAGAATCCTTTGTTGCTGATTAAAATCAAGCAATTTTAAAAGCTTTCCTCTCTATCAGGCTTATTCTTACTATACTAGGAGCATTAAAATTTTGAGACTCAGCTGCTTCATTTCATTTTGGAATTTTTTAATAATCGACTTCAAAAAATTTGCTTTAAAATTTGGGGGTAAACTTTATTTTGGGGGGTTTTAAAAGGGTTTTTTAAAAAAGGGTTTTCTAAATTTTTTTTAAATTGAAAAGAATTCCCAATCATTATTAAGAGTATAATTATACAAATTAGCAATTCAATCCTGTTAATACTTATAATTTTAAGTACTATCGAAACTAATAAATGTAGATAAATTTTAGACACAGTTAAATTTAATGAAAATCTTAAAAGATTATTGAAAAGAAGCTCAAAAGGTTGAACAGTGAAAGAGATATGCTATTTAATTTATGCTCCTACTGTTATAAAGTAATATAGTTAAAAATTAAATGAAAATAGGAATTAATTTAAAATAATAAATGAAGAGTTGTAAAATGTTGGCCGTTGAAATGTGAGCTTTGTAGCTCAATATGGGGCTTGTTCGATAGCTCATTGAAAATAAATATGAGGTTCTTCTCTAATCATCTTTGTAGCACCTCTCAGCAGCGAGATATGATTTGAGCAAACTCCCAAAGACAAAATATCAACTTTGTAAAAACTTGTCGCTTATAACTCTTAGCTGAGCACTCCTACACCAAAGTTACAAGGATAAAAAGTTCTTAGAATTAAATGCTTAATCGAATGCTCTAATAATTATTCAAATTGAACACACTTCAACAGTTATTGATTTATTCCACTATAATTTAATATCTAATTTAATTCTCTTTTTTATTAAATTCTCAGTTATAATATATATTTACTGTAACAAAAATAATAATATATTTTCAGGTTTAGTAATTTAAAATAATTTATTTGTAATTGTTTAGATTTTCGTCTTCATCACTTATCTGATTCAGAATCATTTTCATGATTTGAGGTTTCTTCCTGATCTCTATTTCTTCAGAGCAGGCAGAGGTCTTGCATTTGAAGACTCCATTTTATCCATTCAAAGAATTAGACTCATAGCATTTCAAACAAATAGTGTGCTCACAGTCTACATAAATAGGCTGCTTATTTTTCGTTTTTAAAATTTTAAAATTTTTTTATTTTTTTTATTTTTTTTATTATAAAATAAAAACCTAAAATTTTTTCTCAATACTCCCTTTTTAATGAAAATGGAAAAATCACGGGAAAATAATAAATTTTAAAAAATTCTTGAAAAATGAAAGATAAGATTGCTAAACTTATAAAATAAAATTAATGAAATGATATTATAGAAAAATACGAAAAAGGGTTATCACCATATTTAAATTTTAAAAATTTCCGCTTTTTTCCTATTTACTGCCCACTAATTTTTTACTAACCCGTTTTAAGAATAACTCAATCAAAATAATAGCTGAATATTGACAGATAGAGTACTTTACTGCATATTTGACAAAAAAATAGCTTTACATATACCTCACTTCTTGTCGAGTGCCTCTGCCTCCTCCTTCTTTGTGATGAATAGGTTCCTCAGGAATCCCTTGAGTTTGTATACACTGATGTCATAGCTGCCGTCCTCATCTAATTCTGCGAACACCTCAGAAATAGTTTATCAGCAGGGCTGTTTTTCATTCCCATCTCTTCACAATGTTGTTTATGAAGTTGCAGTTCTCCAGTAACTCACTTCAATCCACGTCGATCGTCTTGAACATCTTACTGCACAAATGATTGAGTTTCTCCTCGTCCTCCAGAATCCTTTCGAGTCTGTCTTCTCTATCTCTTCTCAGTTTTATGTCGCCATTAATTCTAAATAATTTGTAATTAAAAGTCAGTACATTTAAGGAATTTAAAATTCGTGATCATCTATTCGTATCTTCCCTTTATTAAGCAAATATTTATTAAGCATTTAAGTTACAATTAAATAAGCAAAAACTAATAAAAATCATTTAAAAAATAGCAAACTATTTCTAAAGTTCATGATAAATATTCTATAAAAGAAAATTTCTTCGGAATCATCGATTTATTATATCTCATTTTCGATTTGACCAAGAAACAATTATTCAGATTAATTGACAAAGTCAAGTTTTAACTACTTAAAGATGAATGAGAAATTATCGGACAATCTCTTCTTAGAGTCTATTGAGTAATCTAAATAATTAAAAATATCTGTGTGGAAAAGAATTTTATGTTGAAATTTTTGAAAGTAAGTTGTTTTAATTAAATTAAAATCTAAATTATAAAAATATATAAAAATAAGATTAGGTGAATTTTTAATTATTGCTGTATGAAGTATTAATATATATTCGTTTGTTGTATTTTAAACAGCATTAAGAACACCTAAGTATTTAGTTGCTCATCATATATGCCTTTTGATAGACAGAGGGCTCAACCATTTTTATATTGAACAAGATTTGTTTATTAAACTATATATCTAATAGCTGCTCTTGATCAATAGATAAAGAAGGCTTATTTCCTTCCAATTTTCAATTTTATTTATCAGAATTTGAAAGAATTACATTCTTTTTCAATTTAATACATTAGAGATTATGTAATTTTAATTGGGATTGATAGTTTAAGCATAAACTCATATTTTATAAATGCAAATTAGTTTAATGATTCATCTTCTATTTTTAACTTTTTGAGTTTTATTTTGCTTTGCCATTTTTTTAACTCAAATTTTTTATCTATTTTTATTTTGTCAATTTCATATAATGATAAGTAGGTCAGAATCAAATAAAAAATGTCATTAATTTCCTTCTGTTTAATTTGCAAATCAGCGCTTGATGATTAGCTGAAGTTAATAATATGTCTCCTTTCCTAAGAGGATTAAACTATTTATTATATTTATCGAGCAATTTAAAGCTCTAAGCATTTTTAACTTAGATGGCAACTTCATAATCCTTTAAGATCTTTAAGATACCCCAATCAACTACCTACAAAATTAAGATTCCTTCAGGTTATTTAACAAAGAATAAACTATTTTGGTTCAATCTTATTTTAAGTTTTTTATATTAAATATTTTGCAATTATAATTAGATTCTGTCTTAATCAATACATAAAATCCTGAGTGTCTTCTAGTATGCATATTTTCAAATTAAACTTTATCTTCTTAAAATAAAGATAGAATAGCAATTATTTTAGCCTTTTGATATTTGTATAAAATATATGTTTATCCCCATAAAAATTAATTAAAAGACTAAATAAAGTGTGCATAGAAAAATCTCAATTTTGTTTTATTATTGCTTAAAAGTAATATGCATATTGGTAAAGGAGATAATTAAATTGATTAAAATCTTTATTGAAATTTAATAGAATAAATCAGGTAATTATTTAGATTTTTTAAAATTTTATTTAAAATAAACAATTAACAGGAAGAATTTAAAATACATAATCTGTTAGGCTTTATTCTTAAATTATGACTTTAATGACGAATACTAAAACTTTAAATGCGGATGTTTTGCAAATGATACTTTATGGAGTTGTAAGTTTTGACGACAGTTAGATTGATAATTTGAGCATACTTGATATTTTTAATTCTCAACTCCTTAAGAAGGAACACTCAAGTAAATGAATCGTAACTTATCTATGTTCTTTCTTTAATCTATTGTTTTACTGCACACTTTCCTCGTTGAGACTCTCAGTGGTTGTGTTCTTGAAGTGCAGCTCAAATACATTTTAGTAATTTTCTATTTGCCTCCTGGTATTTTTATTCTTTTGAAATCGCATTTTTAACAAGCTAACTTTGTAATTCAAAACTTGCTAACGTTTCTATTAGTTATTTTAGCATTGTTGTAATAAAGTACCTCCTCAAAGTCCTTTTAAAGTTCCTTTGATCTATCTCAATTCATTTTAGCATCCTGCCTTAATTTCGGAATTTCATTATATCTTAGTGCACCTGTGTTATTTAGTAACTCGACTTTGAAATAAATCTGAATCTGGAACTTTGACTGCATATCAATCTTTTTATTAAATTAAAGTATGATTTCCATCTATCCAGTCTCAGAAAGTAGCAATTTCAGCATTCACTAGCTATCCTTTCTCTATCAAGATATCTAAATGGTCCATCACCTCATTTTCAACATCAGTTGCCAAATTTTAGCGATTTTGAATCCTCGAGCTAATCCATTTTTCTCTTTTTAAAACCTTTCTTATCCCAAAATGTTAATGTTTAGTGCATCCACTTCACAGAGTGCCAGAAAATAGCAACCTTGTCATTCTAATAAAATTATTCTAATTAAAACTCATAAAAATTAGTATTTTATAATTAAGCTACTCCTATTTTTATATATTGATCTATTCAAAAAGCCTCCTTAATCCACTGTTTCCATTAAGCTTTTTATCGAAATTCTTATGTGCACGACTGTTAATTTTTCATTTTGAATTAAATTTTGTAAAATTAATAGCATAAAAACAAATAAAATTTATTTTTATATTTATTAACTAGGCTATTCTAACTATAGGGTTCAGTAAATTTCTAGTGTTTAAAACAATTATTATTAATAAAAAATAGAGAATAATTTGAGAAAATAATAAATTAAAAATATATTTGATTTAAATATTTATTATTAGTATTTAAATCAATATTTACTATATCTAAATTGCGAATTAAGTTTATATTTAATTATACTAGAGTATCTAAAAGAATATAGATAATAAAAATTCCTAGAAACATAAGATGTCTGAGTAGTTGTAGTCTGTCATTTAATATATTAACATTTTAATTTGAGATATCTCTTAATTTAAATGTGGAACTCAAAAGCTCTAACAATAACAATTCAAACCTCTCTTACAAGAGAGCACTCTGACACCATTGAAATGCCAAGGCTAGATTCGGGATAAGGAGAGTGACTAACTCAACCAACTAACAGTAGTGGCAAAGTAAGAAGCATTAAAGAATAGCGCTACTTCTAAAAACTTTTTACAATTTCAGAGCCATTTGAGATAGTAAACACAAAAACTAACTAGATAACTTAAAACAATCCACTCCCAACTACTTCTAATTATATCAAAATAGCAGTAACAAAAAAAGTTTAAACAAGAGAAGGCTACTTTGAGAATCTTGACAAAAATTTGTGTACCACCTCTCCCCACCATTAAAACTTAAGCAAATTAACTAATAAAACTGTCATTTATTATATTTCACATTTTTTAAGTTTGATCTCTATTAGATCAGTTTCCAACAACTCACGATTCTGTATTAGATTCTTGAATATAATCATGATGCTTTCCTTTAGTAGTTTTCTTTAAATGATATTCTTATTTTACTATAAAATAAATATAGGCGAGAATTTAATAAATAAGAGAATTGAATTAGATATTGAATTAAAATGGAATAAATCAGTGGCAATCGAAGCATGCCAAATTTGAATAATTATTACACCATTCTATTCAGTGTCAATATCTAACAACATTTATCTTTGCTGCTTTTGTCTAGGAGTGATTAGTTCAGAATTATATTATACACAAATTTTGATGATTACAATAACCAAGATCATGATGAGTGAGATTTTCATATCTCTTTTCTAAGGCTCGCTATAAAAAAATGATTAAAAATAAACTCATATTAACTTTTGATTAGCTATTGAACCTGCTGCATGTCAGGGAATGAATCTGCCATTTCAACTGCCTATATTTTGCAACTCATATTTAATATTTTAAATAAGCACTGATTTTAATTTAAATTTCTACTATAATCTCCTAAATGGAAAAGCTGATTTAAATTTATTTTTAAAATAATTAAAAAGTCAATCTTTTAAATTGCCAAAGATTTATAATTTTCAGAATATATTTATATATATTTAATACAATAAAATATCAATTACTAATCATCTACTCCTCAATATTATAATGTCATAGAGTTATTAAAATACTCCTCCGTTAAAAATGAAATATTATATCTGATCTGTAAAAACACAACATGTTAGAAAATATAAAAATAGGAATTGATACAATAATGAGTTGATAAAAAACAATTCTCAGCCATTGTTGAGACGCTTCAAGCTGTTCAATGTCACCTCCAGATAACTTTAAACAAATTTCAGAAAGTGTTTTAGAAATAAATGGTATCTCTATTGATACAAAATAAGCAGCCTTGGCGCTTGTATCTACGAGCATAAAGTTCGAATTGATTTTAAGCATCATTATTTTCTCTTTGATCTTTCTTCTTTTGATAGAGAAAGAAAATATATATATATATATAGTCAGGATGATCTATCTTAAAGTTCAGTTTTGCTATTGCAAAGCTTAGGAACTCTTTTAAATATTTTGAGAAAAGTATTAATAGAATTGTGGCGTCTCCTTTATTTAATATATGAAGAACACATATGAGAAATCTGGAAATTTGCAATAGTGTTGTAATTTTGGAAAAATAGTATCATATTAAATATAAACATTCCTATCTCTAATTGTTTTTACCTGATTAAAATAAATGTCCGGGGGGGCCTTTCATCGACAGTAAAATTTTATAATGAATAAAGGTAATAAAAAATTATGCTTATAGTGTAATTTTCGCTCCTAAATATGATTCTTCCAGTTATAGAGGTGTATTCAGACATCTAAAGCTTCAAATTTTAATCCTAATTTAGGCATTTAGAAGTCACCTAAACCTAAATAAAATCTATATTTTTATCTATTTTTTAGCTATTGTAAAATAAACTTAAAGTACAATTTTAAACTGTTGCAATATTTTTAAAATACATAACTTGCTTCAGCCTTAATTTAAAAAAAATATAACTAAAAAATGCAGCATTAGTCCCCTAATAATGAACTAAAATTTCGTTATATTTAAATGAAATAGTTTAAAATTGAGCTTTAAGTTTATTTTGCAATAGCGAAAAAATAGATAAAAATATAGATTTTATTTAGGTTTAGGTGACTTCTAAATGCCTAAATTAGGATTAAAATTTGAAGCTTTAGATGTCTGAATACACCTCTATAACTGGAAGAATCATATTTAGGAGCGAAAATTACACTATAAGCATAATTTTTTATTAGCTTTATTCATTATAAAATTTTACTGTCGATGAAAGGCCCTCCCCCAAATGTCCTTATTTTAATTAAATATATGAGTTGAAAATTAAATTAAAATCTGTGATTGGATAAAATAATAAATGAAGAGTTGCAATTTCTTGAAATCGCTCAGACAATCCTCGATCTTTAGCTTGTTCGATTGCAAATCAAAAATTAATATGAGTTTCTTCTTTAATCATCTCCTCAGCACTTCACAGAGGTGTGATATGATGCGTTTAAATTCCTAGTGACCAAATATCTTACTTGAATAAACTTTTATATCTTATATCTTTTGACTGACGCTCTCACACAAAAGTTGCAAGGATGAAAAGTTCTTAGAATTTGATGCTGAATCGAATGGTATAATTATTATTTAAATTGTTCACATTTCAACTGCCGCTGATTTATTCCATTTTAATTTAATCTATGAATTAATTCCATTTTCCAATAAATTCTCAGCTATATTATTCTCTACAAAAAGTTCAAAGAATTTTATATAATTGAATTTTTGTAGGGGAGAACTCAGTACATAGTTATAAGGGACGCAAGTTCTGAATAGTTTGAAGCTGATGAATAATTGAATGCTCAAATCATATCTCATTGCTGAGGAGTGCTTTAGTAAAGTTTATAGAATAAAATTATATTAATTTATTATTGTAAATCGAGTGAAATATAGCTATTTTAACAGCCATGAATTTGGAACCATCCATTTAATATTTTAACTTAGCATTTATTTAATTAAAAATAAAAAATAAACAAATTCAATTTATTATACAAATTTAATTTTAAAAATATTTATAATTCACAAAAATTATGAAAGCTACAAAATTTATTTATATAATAATTTTATTTGGAATATACAATATTTTATTAAATCAAGAATTTAAAATGAAGAAATTAAATGATCATGGAACTGGCTTGAGAGTGTATATTTCAAAATCAATAACTTTGAATGTATAACTTCCTGCTAATAGTACAGTATAGAGGTTAATTGCGTAAGTGGTATAAATTAAATCAGGAAGTCTCCCCTTGGAAAAAACAGTCCACCTCGTTGTGGAGGCCATAGGCTGTAGTAGTAGTAATATTAGGGGTATAGGGTTTGTAACGAGGTGGACTGTTTTCTTGATCATAGCCGCCAGCCACCCTTGCGATTGATCTGATTAATATCGACCACCCCCTGTTAAATATTAAATGATCACTCTTTAATTAAAGATGCGGACCGCCGCCAGGCCAAGCCCACCGAGCCAGCTACCAGTGTTCTGCCTGCCACCACTGAGCCCGTCTACACTGCGGGAGCTTCGCCACGACTTCTAGACGAGGCAGGTTGCCCGCTCCGAACAGCCGACGTAGTCTAGTGGCCCACTGCTCACCTCCAGTCACATTCAGAAGTCTAATCTCTCCATCGGTAGTCAAGGCAAAAGCAATGCCTAGCTCATCCCTTGGGACCCTCTGGCCCAGCTCCACGTCAACCGCTACCACTCCACCCTGGTCCTCGACCACAGCAACCCCTTCAGCAAGCATGAGATCATTATCCATGGGCCGACGTTTGAGCAGCGACAGCGCCAGCAGCTAATTGAAGGGCTGGCAAAGATCCTCATGAAGCCGGCAAAAGATGATGGGCTCTCGCCGAGGAACGCGCAGTCTCTACTTCGGGAGAGTGTGGAGAGCGTACAGCATGCGCTTCTATCAGTAGAGTCTGCCCTGGCAAGCCTCATGCAAGAGGTCTACTCAAGGAATCCTTCCTCGCTCAACGATACCTTCTTACCCCACCGCTGCTACGCACATAGCGAGGGCCTGCGTCGCCGCCACGGCTTTGAGAGATGGAGATCAGGAAGTGCACCCAGCTCTGCCACTTGCCGGACTCCACCCATGGATATTTGAAAGAGCTCAACGCGATACGCCTCACGACGAAGAGCTATTCAGACCTACTCGTTAAGGATATGAATGCTGCACTGGGCGTAGGGGAGCGCCAGAGCATGTCTTTGGTCCCAGCCAAATGAAGCAAGCGGATGCAAGCACTCCACGATCATGTGTGGGCACTCCATGGAGAGTGGAAAATTAGAGAGCACAGGCATGAGCTCATAGCTATCGCACTTGATGAGTATCACTAGCCAAAGGTATAGCAGCCGCAGCACCTCAGACCTCTCCCTCGAAACACATTGAAGCAGCAGCGAGTGGAGCCTAGGGCAGCAGAGACAGGATTCTCCGCTGCCGGCTACCTTGACTCTCTGAGGGATCTTGAAGCGGACGACGAAGCGGAGCTCATAGAGTCAGCCAGCTACGGCCCTTACATCTTGACTGAGCATGACCTGACCTCGAGGGAAGCCCTGGCTGTTGGCGCTGCACTGAGCGAATGGTAGGGAGTGTTTGATAAATTCAAGCTCCTCAAGAGTAGACTCAAATCGATTCGAGCAACTCTCAAGGCCAAGTGCACAAATGCACCCCCTCCCCTTCACACTGAGTCTGAAAATTTAAAGAAGGAGATGAGGATCGCCTATAAGAAGATCTACAACAAGCGATACTATATGCTGCAACTTGTGGTAGAGAGCGTCCACTCCCGTACTCCATAACTGAGTGCGAGCTAAGTGTACAGGTTTGATGGCACATTTATGAACTTGGAGACGGATTCCATACCTGCTTAGTAGCGCTCTGTCAAGATGAAATTCAGGGCGCTCATTAATCCAGGAGATCCAGACGACTTGCAGGGAAGAGTTCAGAGGATCTACCAGGAGCTGACCGTCATGGTCTTGGCCACGGAGAAGATGCTCAAGGCGTATGGGGATATATTCCGCTCGTTGGAGAAATCTGCGCAGAGCAAGTTCACACGCGGCGAGTGCGCCATCTACAGCATAAGAAAACTGATACCGCAGATGAAAGAGGCCAGACGCAGGGAGTCAAAGTATCTCTACAAGTATAGATGCCGCAGAGAGGTTCGCATTCCTAATCCTGCCTGCGACGGGTGCGAGGGAAGAGACTGGGCAAGCCAGGCAAATAATATATTGATGGAGATTAAGGGAGCACAGTTGGATATAGAGTTCGCCCTGGACGCGAGCAGGTTCCTCCTGATTGACTATGAGGAAATTCCAAAGTACCTCGACTCCCCTTATGTCGTTTAAGAGTTGGCCAAGGTAGATTCCCTTCAGCAGGACATGCGCGGAACAGACATTTTGGAGAGCTGGAGGCGCAAGCTCACCAGCACGGTCTATGTGGCCAAGCAAGGGGATCTCTTCAAAGTCTACATGCAGCGCTGCTCAGATGTGAAAATCCTTCGCGAAGGGGAAGGTGTGGATTGGCGCCGACAAAGGAAAAGGTTTAAGCATTTAAGAGCCCTCGCTCCGCCTACTTCAGGGTCCTCCCCTTCTCACACTGTAATAACATATAGTTTTAATTATTTTAAGGATGGAGAGCAAGTCGGATCAGCAGAGATAGAAGCCGAAGCTCCTCAGGGAGGAGGAGAAAGCCAGAGAGAATCAGATGCAGTAACTGGCGAACCCGGAGTCGAGCGAGGAGCCGGAGCCAATCGAGGATGTCAAGAAGGAGATGGAGGAGGTCCTAATCAGAATGAGGGAGGGCCGCGCAAAGATGCAGGCATGGAAGGGGCGGATGCAAGCAGAGCTGAAGTCGATGCTTCTGGACCAGGAGGTATGTATGCATCAACGACATGGAGGCGCTGATCGATCTTTCCAGGGACAGGGACAGCTCAGTGATTTGCCTGACAAGAAGTCCCCTACTATGTGCGAGTAGCCCGGCGATACAGAGCACGCTACATTCCCTGGCTCTCCCCGTTAGGAGAACAGAGGCAGGCAGGAGCATCAGGCAGAGTAAGTATACTAGCTCCAGAAGATGAGCAGCGACTAATTGAGGAGAGCGATCTAAACGTTGCGTCATTGGCCTTCCTGGGAATAAGATATGAAGCACAGCTCGAAAGCTATCTAAAGAGAGAGAGAAAGAAGCAAACTACGCTCGCGAGAAGATGAAAACGAAGAGCTGCGAAATAGTTGGCCACTCCTACGCCAGTGGAAGGAAGAGCTTGAAGCAGCTGAGCATAAGATGGAAGATCGGAAAGTCGAAGAGGATTAGCGTAGGCCGAAGGGCTTTGGTCTTCTTTATGCGCTCCCTTATTCCAGAGGTGATAACCTACATCCAGGGAACGAGATTGGAACGAGTGGAACATGATGAAGGGGGGGAATTCTTCCAAGGGTTATAAACCCCGAAGCCCCACCTTGGAAGACGATTCCTCTATCCTTGGCAAAAGATCGCAGAAGGTTGAATGAGACAAGAACGCGTATATTGGGCAAAAGTAATTGATTATAAACTATAACTAAGCTCGCTCCAGAGCAATTAATTCACTTTATAGTTATAAATGATTAAGTAAATTACGTTTAGCCTTAAATATCTGGAAATGATTATAATTGCAATTCACCTAATGTATGATAATCCTATACTATAAGTAAGCTCTTGATTATTCAGTTTCAGATATGAAACCATTTGGCAAAGAATAAGTACCTCCTAAATTACAATAATTTGTACTTCGACCATCTGAATTATTTAAAATGAAAATATCAAATCCTCCAAAAGCAAAATTATGGTTTCCGTTAAAATACCTCAAAGCATATTATTAATTTTAATATTATTGATGAATTGTTCGTTTATTCAGCTAAAATACAAAAGCCTTGCTATCAGGAAAATCCTATTAAAAGAAAAAAGTAATTAAGAAAGATTAATTAGAAAATAAAAAAAGAATATCAATAATGGAAAAAACAAGAGAAAAAAGAATAAATTTATAAAGATAGTGAAGACGGCTACCAGCTCAAGCAGACTGCAGTTCTAAGAGAATCGGTTGAGAGTGAAGACGGTGTCCGCCGCCAAGAAGAAGGAGTCTTCAGTTTATATTTAAAATTTTATATAAAATATTTGATTCTTCCAGTCTGTTAAATTTTCCATTTATAAATCTGTGACCACATATTAATTCGATGATGTTTTACATTTTTTTAATTATAATTTAAAAGACTTTATTGTTTATTCTTTCATCTGTATTTTTAATAAATTCTTTTTAATTATTTTTATAAATTCCAGAATCACTTATTTATTTTTGATTATGAGAATTTAAGTAAAATGTGAAGTTCATTATAAATTAATTTGGATGTAGAAGTTTATGTGTTTAATTTATTTTAATTAGATAAAGATTAAATTTAAATAACTTTCATCCTATTGTCTTTTGCCTTAAATATCTGTTGAAAGAGTTATATCTCAATCAAGCTACTGAAATGTACCTAATATTTTTTGATCATTGATAATGCCCTCTAGATACCACAGCAAAAAACTTCAATATAAACAACATACAATAAACTTATACTAAAATTCAATGAGCTATCAGAAGTTACCAAATATAAGCATTCATTATTTAAAATATTCCAACTCTTCAGTTATTATTTTAATTTATTTCTACTTTATATTTAAATTTTTACTAATTCTACAACTAATTTAATAGTTAACATAATTTTGTTAAATTACTTCTCATATATTTCATCTATTTAAAACTAAATTCATATAACTCAGTAAAAATTTTCTAAATCATGGGTATTTTTTTAAAAAACTTTTTAAGATTCTAAAAATTAAGGATTAAGTAAATTACGAAATGAAATACTTTCCAGACTTTTATTGACCTAGTGTCTATTTTAATTAATATTGGTATTTTTAATTAATGATTGATGACAGAGACCAGGAAAAGTACGCAATGAAGACCGCGATCACTAAAGCAGCCAGAAGAGAGCTTATTGTGATACTCAAACATAGTCAGACTACTGGTGGAAAAAAAGAAAATGAAATAAGACTGATGAAACTTCATTCTGACAAGCTTTGCATGCTTTGGCTGAACTTGCGCATTCTCTAAGCGATAGTTTCTAAAACTGAGCCATATATAATAAAAACTAGCATTGTGGATCACTCAAACAAAATTAGGCTACTTGTTGTCTTAAATGACTCTATACCTAACTCAAATCATAAATTTTCCAAGAAGAGGATAGCTAAAAACTCTATTTGAACAATCGAAAAATTAAGAGTGGTCGGAAATCATATATTTAAGAACTCTCTTGATTTGTAACAAGAAAAAACTCTATTTTAAAATTATCATCGCTCATAATATAAATGACAGCAATTTAATTAGAGAGCCCAGCAATCTGTCTTTGCATTATTTTTATATTTCGCACTGATTACATTAATAATAAGAGTACTAAAAGATAAATTTTAATTATAAGTTCAACTATTTATAGTCTGATATATTATAAATAATTTTAAATTTTAACCTATTCCATAATTTTTTTTTCTTATTTAATATCCATCTTTCATGGATGACTTATATCCTTCTTTAGTATATACTCCAAAGACTTGTCCATGCTCAGACAACACAAATAACATAAAGGCTCCTTTGTCCATCACACTCTTGTGACTACTTATAGTATCAAACCCATTCACAGAAGCCTAGTGAATCAATGTAAAAGATATTTCACTCCAATTATCAAATTAATTCTTTACCAAAGATTCTCCACTCTTCATTACTTCCTAATCCACTATTCTAATATAAAAATAAAGATAATTATACTCAAT
Organism: Tetmemena sp. SeJ-2015; assembly: GCA_027382625.1. Lineage (NCBI taxonomy): Eukaryota > Ciliophora > Spirotrichea > Sporadotrichida > Oxytrichidae > Tetmemena > Tetmemena sp. SeJ-2015. The sequence continues at coordinate 16,899 of JAJKFJ010022566.1, forward strand.
CGTAATATTATTTAACTAAGATTTATATATCATCGACCAATCTCAAAATTAATAAATTTAATTATTTATTTTAATTTGACCTTTAAAAATTATAGTTTAGAATTTTAAAAAAATCATGTATCTGAATTTCTAAATTTAAATTACAAAAATAATTTGAAAGATATAAAACTGAATGATTTGAAAAGAAATCCAGCATTATATAACTCAATTTATATTAAAAAATAATCCAATGTCTGTTTAAGCTGGTCAAACTTTAAAAAAAAGATATTCATTTCTTCATTTATTAATGATCTAAATTTGCGCATAGTATCTAGTGGATTAGCGAAGTTTATAACTCAAAGAACTCTGTAGTTTTTTTCGCTAAACTTATAGGCGATTAAATAATATCCTAGTCTTCCTAGTAAATCAAGGACACTCATAATTTTAGGTGACACCTTCTCATGGCAGAGTGCAGAATAATATCGGTGGCCTGAAATACTATCTAAACAAGAGACGTAAAATCAATACAAAATATCATACATCTACATCTTTGATTGGTCTAAAGAATATGGCCATAAATTTATGGTCATGGATCCAAATTATGGAAAAGTGCTAATCTCGTACTTCACCACAACTCACGCACTCTCCAACTCTCTGCACTATTCAGAATGGTGATAACCAAATGAGATCGCATATTGGGCCAAAATAGGCTTTAAGTAATGATGTGAGAATCTCGCTACTCCTTTCCAAACAGATTTTAATGTCACAATTCTAAGTCTTTATCTTTCTGATTAAATACATAATAAATTATTTGGTACACGCATATTTTCTTTTTAATTACAATATTCAATTTTAATATAATCGATTTATGTTCATCAAAATTAAGCTCATAATCTAACTTCTTAGACAAACATATAATCCAATATGAGTCTGTCTTCTCTTAACCTTTCTTGCACAACAATTTACACTATTCTTTTTTATTTCGCCTTTGATTTTTAAGATAGCGAACTTTTTTAATTTGAGTTACATAATTTGTAATTTTTGAATAGCTTTATTACCTTAAACTTGATAGCACTAATAATAAATATTGCTATAGTCTCCTTAGCTGGAAATAAAAATATAGTTAAGTGCAAATGTAGTGGTGAGATGGAAAGTTACATCGAGTAGTTTAGGAGATGCGATTAAGTCTATTTAATTGACTAAATTTAAATTCATAATACTTAAATATTTTATAAGCAGCAATCTTTAGCAAAAGCACATCCACATTACATGCTTGCTATATCCTTAATTTTCAAAGCAAAATAAAAAATTGTTAATATTTACATTTCAGATTAACCAAGTGAAATAGAAAATTTATTTCCAATAAAAAATGTGGCTAATAATTATTTTTAATTTTATTGTATTTTAATTAATCTTACACAATATTGTTCAAATTTAATGAAGATACAATAGTTACAATTATTAGTGAAAACTGGGATAGAGACGTTTGATGATGTTTTCATACATGTTCTGAGTGGATTTAAATATTATCAAGAAAGAATAGAAGATTTTTAATTATATAGCTCAAATCCGATTGCTTACTTATTTTAAATTTATATTTTAAAGATCAGATTTCATAGAGTAGTTTCTCACTAATAATCTGACTAAAGAGAATAGAACTGAGTGAAATTGGACTGCAATAGCATTTTTAACAGAATTAGGTCTCATTAGGACTTTTTTTACTTTATTATTTTATAATTTGAGTGAGAATGAGTGTATTAATAAGAAATTAAATTTTATGCAAAAGTGGGCTACTTTCTCCATTATAATTGTGAATTAAATTTGAAAGTACAATCATTATGTTTTGATAAGGATAATATATAAGGGTTATTTTGTGGTAAAGTCATTTTAGATTTTTTATTTCTCATTTAATAACACCTTTAGAGCAGAGGCAAAATAAGATAAAATCAAATTCGCTAACTTCTATTTAAATTGACTAAAAACAATGATTTATTAAAAAAGAATTATGAGTAGAATGTGAATAGGGGATCGGGAGGAAGAGATATTTGAAATAAATAAGAAAGTAGATTTTGATTTAAGACCATATGATCAGAGGGTTAACTGCTAAATGAGTCATTTTCTGGACCAAGGTTCAACTCCCACTAGTCAACCTCTTTTTAAAGCAATTTTTCCGACAAATAATTACAGTAGCTAGAGCAACAGCAGCAAGCAATATTGGCTACAGTAGTAATAGTAGCAATAATAAGAGATGTGAAATGGATGAAGATTATGAAAATTAGTAAACAGAAGAGTAATTTGAAAAGAAAAAAAAGTTTAAAATAAATAAGAGATGTTTCAAAAAGTACAAATGAAATCTGATGCAGTTAGTTTGTTGATTAAGGCAGTTATTAATATAGAGATGTTTTTAATTTATTCCCAGATACATAAACATATACATCTCTTTTTTTCTCTAATTAATTCATATTCGACCTATAGTTTAAATTTGATTTGTTAAATAAATATCAATATGGTAGTATGAAAAAAGTAAAATTTCACTCCTTTATTTCATTATTCTCCGCTTAGGTAAGTAATCCTTAAAAATTATCATGTTATTGATATTTATAAACCATTTTAGCAATGATTAAAACCATTTTAATCTTAATATGTTTTTATTTTAAGACTTTTATAAGAATTATAAATGGTAATTGAGAACTGTTCAATTCAATACAGTTCAATGTAATGATTTTACCAAAAAAGAAAAATGTCACATACTCTATCAATGAGAGGCTGCTTTGCTTTTTAAGTTGTGCCCGATGAGAGCAAAATGAATTTAGAAAAACGAAGGATCAAATAATTGCAAATTGCTAGATAAAACACATCAATAATGTAAAAATGCATTAGATTCCTTTAAAAGTGTATATATCCATAGCGCAAACTTAGATAAGTTTCCTAAAAAATTAGAAATATGTATAACCACAATAAATAGTGTTTTGTAATCTAATTATGATGATGAGATTTCAATCTTGTCTTACTTATAATATAATGAATAAAAATATTTTCCATTTAAATTAACAATATATAATTAATAATTTTATGCTTTATAATAGCCTTATAAATGTTTCATAATGCTAAATATTTTGGTCAATGTTAATTCTCTTAACTGGTTATTTCCTTTAAGGATTCTTATAGTAAATAATTACAAGAGATTAGGATAATTTAAATATTAACTGAATCAAAACAGTTAAAAGGAAGAATGCTATGATATTATTCTCAGTTAATTTTTGCTTAATTATTTTTTAAATTAGAAACGTTTTATCATTATGTAATTTTTAATTATTATCGTGCTGAGAAGAGGGGCATTCTTTTATATAAAGCCTATCAATAATTATATTTAGTGCCTGTTTTAAGAAGTCTTTAATTTGGCTACTGAGATTAAATTTTTCACTTTCTTAATTTTAAATTTTACAATATTCTTGATATTACTGTTTTCTATAAATTAAAGCCTCAAAATAAAATTGGAAGGAATTAAAGAAAATGTTTGAGTTATTCCATATCCACAACCCATTTAGATAATTTATATTAGGAATTTAAACGGGAGCTACTTTGATTTCCTCTTGAGGCTAATTATGTTTGAGATAAGTTTCTAACTTAAGAATACTTTTGTCTTGTTATTTTTTACCAAGCTTAACTTTTACTTTTTATAGGTTGGAGTGGAAGTCTGAATGAGAAATCAATAATTAGCAACTCAAGACATCGCTTAGAAATTGTTTTAGTTTGTTTAGCTCTAAGATTAATATATAGTTAAATATTAAATTAGAAAGATATAATCTTGCACCAGTACCACCAAAGTCCGCTTGCCTAGTGGAAGAGAGATCTTTGGCAATTACCCAATGCCCTTTGCATAAAACCTTAAAAAGATAGTTTAGTTGTCCATTATTGGAGCTAGGATTTTAAAAGATGATTAGATTTAGGATGACATGAAGTCCTGGGAAAGGTGGTTGCTCACTGGATTGATTATTAAGGAGTCTGATCCTTTCTGGTCCTTTTAACCTAGTTGAGTATAGTGGGATTAGTTCATTGGGCAACGACGCATATTGCAATTAAAGACTCTCGCCTAATGACTTGGAGTCCTTGCGTTTTCCTAAAATATCTATCTAAAATTTTTAATCTCAGCATCTTCTCAAGTGAGATGCAGAGAATTTTCTGAAGATACGCTTGGGCACTCATAGCAGTTGGTGAGAATGTTACCAGACAATTAGGTTTATTAATTTTCTTAAATAAAATAAATATATAGTTAAAAGTTCAATGAAAAAAGAAAGTAAAGCAAAGATTCACTAAATGCATGAAAGAAAACTTGTAATAACAATCTTATTATTTCCGAAGTTAATTTTAACTTCTTAGAGGAGATAAAGCTAATGTTCTTATATTAGGAAGAGAACTGAAGTAAAACTCTCCTTTTTTAATTTAAAATTATTAAAGCTAAATTTACTATAAACTACCTCACTTCACAAACAATCACTAATTTAAACTTACTGGATTCGAATAAGAGTCAAAGAAGGTGGTATAGTCAGAAAGACTAATTTTTTTTAACTTTTTTTCAGAGAATCAGAAATCGATATTTCATCAGCTATATAAATTTAATTTAAACAAATTTTATTTATCTTACTATAAAAAAGAATATTTATTTACACACAATAAAGTAATAATCTCTTAATGAAATTAACAATTTAAAATAGGTAAATCATATTAAATATATAAGAAAATATTTATTGGAAATCAAGTATTATAATATAAAGCTCAAGAATTATTATTTCAATTCCTCTAAAAAAAATGTTTAAATATGAATGCTAGTGGCTTTAACCTTGCTTATTCTTCTACTTAAATTAAATAGAGTAGGAATTTTAATAAAAATCTGGGATTGGTTAAAATAAAAAAAAAGAGAGTTGCAACTTCGTGTCAGTTGAAATCGCAGATTCATTCCCTGACCAGCAGCTTGTCCGATAGAGAATAAAAAATTAATATGAGTTTCTACTTTAATCATCTTCGTAGCAACTCTCAGCAGCGAGATAAGTCGCGCTCACTCCTCTTCTTCCTCATCATCATCTTCGTCTGAACTTGTGTCGCTTATAACTCTTTACTGAGTACTCCCACAAAAAAGTTGCAAGGATATAAATTTCTTAGAAATTTACTCCAAATCGATGGTGTAATAATTATTTAAATCTGACACACTTCAACTGTCACATTTTAACCATTTTAATTTAATATATAATTTAATTCTCTTTTATTAAATTCTCAGCTATAATAGCAAATTAGCCAACCTTTCTCTTTCTAAAAGATTTGCTTAACAAGACGTGATATGCCTGATTTAAGCTAAACCTTGCTATTTAAATGTAAAAGAGAAACTTCTCTTTTAAATATATAATAGTCAATTAGTGATCAAAATAAATTTAGAAGAAAAAAAAGTGTCTTAACTTCTACTATGAAGAGGGCACATTTCAATCACTCTCTACTAAAAATATTGTATTAATGTAGAGTAAATAATTATTATAAGATCTCTAAAGAATCCCTATTATAGATAGAATAAAAATGGAGAATAGGGTTTAGAGATATTTTAGATTAATTAACTCGTTGATTTATTTTTGTTTTTGATTTTATTCATGATTTTCAGAAGGTATGCGCCTTGATGAGTCACTTTTTGGATAAAAGTTCGAATATTTTAGGAAGAACTTTTTTCCGACAAAAATATCTAGTAGCAACAGCAATTGCAATAGCAGTAGCATAAAAAATATTTGAAAAATATTTAAAAAGATGATGAAGAAGTGGAAGATGAAGAAAATTAATTAGCGGTAGAATAGTTTGAAAAGAGGAAAAGTTGAAAAATAAATTAGAAATGTTTAGAAAAAGTGAAAAACAAACCTGATACAGTTGTTTAAAACTATTCAATTAAATTTATGGCAGTTATTTATAGAGAGTTATTATTAATTTATTCCCTCATTATTTAAATCTTACATCTCTTTTTCAATTTTACAAATTCATTCGTATTCTACAGATAATAATATAAAATTTCGTTTTCAATGAGAGAGCAAATTTAGCTGTGGTAATTTTCAAAGAGATTCCTATCTAATAAACTTATTTTAGGATTCAAGTGAGTGTGAGAATCAGAGTAACATCCCTCGCACACAGAGCAATCACATTAACTGCAAAAGTATTTCGCTTCTAGACCTTAGTGATTTTTGCAGCTAACTAAAAGTAAACTCAATATTAAAATTAATATTCCTAAATAATATAATACATATTTCATCCAGAAGACATCTGAATCATATTTCTAAGAGGTGAAAATATTTGTTCTTAAAATCTCTATAATATACTAACACTTCTTTATTCAAGATTATCGCTTCACTCTTTATCTATATAAATTATTATTTTTCTTGTTAAGTTAAAGATTATTTGGTTTGTAAATTAATATATTTTCAGGTTCTGTATTTTTAAATAATTTATTGTAGTAGTTTAGATTTTCGTCTTCATCACTTATCTGATTCAGAATCATTTTCATGATTTGAGGTTTCTTCCTGATCTCTATTTCTTCAGAGCAGGCAGAGGTCTTGCATTTGAAGACTCCATTTTATCCATTCAAAGAATTAGACTCATAGCATTTCAAACAAATAGTGTGCTCACAGTCTACATAAATAGGCTGCTTATCTCGTTAAATTTAAAATTTTATTATTGTCATTTTTATTTGTTATTATAAAATAAAATCCTAAAATTTTATCGACATACTCACTTTTTAATGAAAATGTGAAAAATCACGAAGATAATGAAATTAAATAATTCTTGATAAATGAAAGATAAGATTGCTAAACTTATAAAATAAATTAATGACTGATATTATAGGGAAGATACGAATAGATGATCACGAAATTTAAATTGCTTTAATGGACTGACTTTTAAATACAATATAGAATTACTGCTACTAATCTTTACTAACTTAGTTTAAAGAATATTCACTCAAATAATAGGTGCATACTGACAGATAGAGTACTTTACTGTATATTTGACCAGCAATTAGCTTTACATATACCTCACTTCTTGTCGAGTGCCTTTTCCACCTCCTCCTTCTTTGTGATGAATAGCTTTCTCTGGAATCCCTTGAGTTTGTAGACATTGATGTCATCGCTGCCTTTCTCATATAATTCTGCGAACACCAGAAATAGTTTATCAGCAGGGCTGTTCTTCATTCCCATCTTTGCACAAATGTTGTTTATGAAGTTGCAGTTCTCCAGTAACTCACTTCAATCCACGTCGATCGTCTTCAACATCTCACTGCACAAATGATTGAGTTTCTCCTCGTCCTCCAGAATCCTTTCAGGTCTGTCTTCTCTATCTCTTCTTAGTTTTATGTCGCCATTAATTCTTAATAATTTGTAATTAAAAGTCAGTATATTTAAGGAATTTAAATTTCGTGATCATCCTTTCGTATCTTCCCAATATTCATTAAATATTTATTAAGTATTTAAGTTACACTTAAATAAGCAATATCTAATAAAAAATTTATTAAAAAAATAGTAAACTGTTTCGAAAGTACATGATAAGCATTCTATAATAAGAAAATTTCTTCGGGAAATCATCGATTTTTTATATATCAGTTTATATCTGATCAAGAAACAATTAGTCAAATTAATTGAGAAAGTCTAGTTTTAACTACTTAAAGATGAAGGAGAAATTATCGGACAATCTCTTCTTAGAGTCAATTGAGTAATCTAAATTATTCAGCTTAAGAAAATATCTATGTAGAAAGGATTTTATGTTGAATTTTTTGAAAGGAAATTGTTTTTAATTAAATTAAAATCTAAATTATAGAAGTATATGAAAATAAGATTAGGTGAATTTTTAATTATTGCTTTATGAATTATTAATATATATTCGTTTGTTGTATTTTAAACAGCATTAAGAACACCTAAGTATTTAATTGCTCATCATGTATGCCTTTTGATAGACAGAGGGTTCAACCATTTTTATAATGAACAAGATTTGTCTATTTAATAAGTTTAAACTTTATATCTAATCGCTGCTCTTGATCAATAGATTAAGAGGGCTTATTTCCTTCCAATTTTCATTTTTATTTCTCAGAATTTGTAAGAATTACATTCTTTTTCAATATAATACATTAGAGATTTTGTTATTTTAATTGGGATTGATAGTTAAAACTCATATTTTATAAATGCGAATAGTTCAATGATTCATCATCGTTTAATTTTAACTTTTGAGTTTGATTTTGCATCGCCATTTTTTTAACTCAAATTTTTTATCTACTTCTATTTTGTAAATTTCTTATTATAGGATGAATATAAATGGATGATCGACGACTGGTAAAACGTAAAATGAAGCTGATTCGTAGCTGGTCTCTATTAACTCTGAGGCAGTTGCTGAGTTGCTTTCTATTCTAGGTGGGATTTAAATGAGAACAGAAATTAAATTAAATGTGCTTTATCAAACCTACTCATTACGCATTAATTAAATGAAAAGCTAATTGGAAGTGACTAGTTCATTGGTTCATTGGTTCATTAGTTCACTGGTACACTGGTGCATCGGTACATTAAAGGCGTAATTTATGTCACACTCGAATTGTACTAATGCACTAATGCACTACTCAGATAAGGTGGAGTAATTATATGCGGATTGAATAATTAATAGCTGCACTGGGGAATAGGGTTTAGGGTGTGTGTGAATATAATATTTAAACAAATAGTAGTTAGAAATATCATAGTCCTTCAATGTGATGCCTGCTCTTCTGCGTCTCCTTCATTTTCAATATAGGTCTCTGTGCCAGCCTCAGTCTCTGCCCCTACTGCGTGAGCTTGTCCGCCCTCCCGAAGAAGCCTGATCTCAAAACACTTCGCTTGGTCAAGTGCTTTCAAAGGGAACTCCTTCGATGGCTTCCTTTCATCCTTCGTCATGCGGACTAAGACTGTTCTATTCTCAAATGCTTCAATCTCCTCATTCTTTAGTTCTTTGAGTGGGTTTGAGTTAGATGAAGCGATAACTTTGCAGCCTTGATATCTCATCTCATTCGCTCCCCATTTGATGTTGACGGGAACCCCTTCCCCCTCCATCAACAGCTTCATTCTCGCCATTTTCTTCCTGCTCAGGAAATTCGGCATATTGATCTCATTCATTATCACGAGTTGGGGGTCGTCTCCGATAGATTTTCTGTCCACTATGAAGTTCCCTGCCCCATTCATAAGTGGCTCAGTCAGGAATATTTCCTGAATGTAACGAATCAGAGTGCTCTTGCCCGTGTTTGATTACCCATACATCCAAAAGGTGCAAACCTTCGGGTCTACCTTGCTGAAGATCACATCGTAAAGTCCATCCACGGCCGTGAGAAGGTTGTAATCTGCTAGAAAGCTATCGGTTACTGGGGCTTTGCTCTGAAGTGTCCTGTCCTTAGAATAATGAAACTCGATGAAGAGCTGAAGCTGCTCTATCACATCTCTCCTTTACTTAGGTAGGGCTCCCACCTTTTCGTGCATATCGAAGTGGATCTCTTTTTGCTGTTTGTTCTTGGCCAGCTTTTACAAGGAGGAGTGATCTTTTTATGTTCTAGAGATACATGTCCTTATACGATTTCACCTCTCCTGCTTGCATCTTTATAATCGTGTCCTGAATGAACACCTCGTCTTTTTGCTGCTTATCAGGATCATCGCTCTTTTTGGATGACTGTCGACTGCGATTACCTTCAGTCAACCTCATAACCACTATTTCCTTGTGCCCAAAAACCATTGAGATATCGCCAGCTTATTTGAAAAGCACCCGTATTTTCCTATCGGAAACTCTCACGTATTTGAGCCCCAAGCTTTCAAGGAACCGCTGGCCGAGATAGTGGGTGGACGTGAAGTACTCTTTGGAGAGCTCACCGAAGCAAGGCAAGATAGTTAGAGCCAAATAGAGTTCAGGCTTATTGGGCAATTGGAAGAAGGCCACTTAGTCTACCTGGAGTATGCCTGTTTATATCTTGGCGCAGAGGGAGGCATAGTTTAGCTGCTGGTCCTTAGTATCGAGGTCGAAAACAAAGAATGCTTTTGTATTGTAGTTCTTGGCTGCCGGTAGCTGGTTCATCATGGTCGTAAATAATATCTAACTGAGCCAGGCGCCATTTCTTAAGTATAAAATTTATAGACTTTAAATATTCACACACACCCTAAACCCTATTCCCCAGTGCAGCTATTAATTATTCAATCCGCATATAATTACTCCACCTTATCTGAGTAGTGCATTAGTGCATTAGTACAATTCGAGTGTGACATAAATTACGCCTTTAATGTACCGATGCACCAGTGTACCAGTGAACTAATGAACCAATGAACCAATGAACTAGTCACTTCCAATTAGCTTTTCATTTAATTAATGCGTAATGAGTAGGTTTGATAAAGCACATTTAATTTAATTTCTGTTCTCAATTAAATTTGAACTAGATTAGAGTGTTTCTTTCAAACTGAAATAGACTACAGACACGCAATCAACAAGCTAAATCAAATACTTCAACCGTTTATTTCCTTTTTGACTACCACCCTGATTGTTAGAATAATGAATAGGCTAAAAAGTAAGTATTGTTTAGTAACTTAAATTAGAAAACTTTTCATTTTAGTGAAAGTTCTAGTTTTATTTCTGCAATAAGAAATATATTAACCAATTTACTATAGCTGAGAATTTAATAAAAAAGAGAATTAAATTAGATATCAAATTAAAATTGAATAAATCAGTTGTAGTTTAAGTGTGTCTAATTTAAATAATTATTAGACCATTCGATTCAGCATAAAATTCTAAGAACTTTTCATCCTTGCAACTTTAGTGTGAGAGCGCTCAGTCAAGAATTATAAGCGACACATGTAGAGATGAAGATGACGATGAGGATGAAGAAGAATGCGTGAGTCATATCTCGCTGCTGAGAGGTGCTACGAAGATGATTAAAGATGAAACCCATATTTATTTTTGATTCTCTATCGAACAAGCTGCAGTACAAGGGGTGAATCTTCGATTTCAACTGTCACCATTTTGTAACTCTCCATTTATTATTTTAACCAATCACCGATTTTAATTAAAATTCCTACTATATTTAATAAGATCATTTAAAAAGATGGAAAAGTAATTAACTGCATGTGTTCCATATATAAAAGTTAGATAAAATTATTTTGTTTTTAATTTGTTTAAATGAACAGTTTTTGCGAAATTTTTTTAAAAAAAATTGAACAACTTAATGCTCTTAACATTTACACATGATAAATAATAATCTGACTTAATTCCAACTTCTTAGTAAAAGTTATTAAAGTTTTAAATTTTAGAAATGAAAGACATAATGATCTTTTAATTTAAAATATTAATTTTTTAATAAATTTGACATAGTTGTTCGATATTAGAGTTATATTTGATGTTCCGCATTTTATTATGAGAAACGCTCGATATCGAATAAAAATTAAAGATTTTATTATGTTAAATGTGCTCGATTAGCATCACATTAACTATACTTGGTTGTGTGCTATTTTTCATTTTAAGTATTCAAACATCCGTAGATGAAGAACTAATATAGATAATGTTTAAATATCAATTAAAGGTTTTAAATTAGCTATAATATCTTTATTTACCCATAGTTAAAAGTCATAAATTAAATCACTACTGCTAAAAGTGAAATTATTCCAAAATTGTGAATTTTTAAAATGATTTTGAAATGCTTAAAAACACAAAAATTACAATCTAAATTTCTTTAGTTATTCCCTCCTTTTTGAATTGGACCGTTTACTAAATAGATAAGAGAGCTAGATAATGAAGAAAAGGCAGACAAAACATTCTAGGTTATTGATCATCATATGAGGTAAGAAAACAAGATTAAGAAACATCTACCGATTAAAAAGTTTAATGAAATATTCTCAGCTTCACCAGAACCAAAATAGTTTTTTCTTGAGAATTAAAGTCAAATTTAATTTAAAATAAGTTTGAATAAAAGTAATAAATGAAGAGATGTATATTTTTTTGCCTTTAAATTGGAAGGGATGTATCTTAATATTGGATTTACTCAATCTTTGCTCAACTGCAGTTCCAAGAAGTGGTGTCTTTGAAGAGATAATGATGCTACAACTAAGAGATTATCTAAGTAAAAACCTTTTTACCGAGGTAACTCGCTAAACAGACTTCCTACGAAGTAACTTTTGAGCATAATATGTTGCTGAGAATTTAATGTTTAGTCGAATGGGAATAATTTTAATCCAAAACACAGATCACAAATTTCAATAATTTAAAATTATTTATTTTAGGTATTTATTTAAATATCTAATTTTTGAAAAATTTAGATATAATAGTGTTCTCTTATATTATTCTGCAATAAACTTAAAATATATAAATGCTTGCTAAGTATTTAGTCATCAAATCTTACTAAAATATGTTTTAAATTATCATTAATTAAATTAAATATATAGTAATTTTAAATAGATAACTTTAACATTTAAATTGAATCTTAAAATAATATATTAAACTTTATATTAAATAACTTTTAAAGGGTAATTTTATTATTTATTAATTAAAATACTTTCATTAATTGTATAGAAAATTGAATTGAATATAATAAGGAAGAATAAGATTAGGTGACAATTAGTTTTAAAATAAGTAAATGATTTAATTTTAGAAAGTAGATGATCAATTATTAATTCTTGCAAAAATAAGATTGCATCTAAAAAATATCTGAAGTTAATTTCTTCTCAACTGGAATATTAAAATTCTTAAAATATTTGGTATAATATATTTCAGCTATAAGACTTCAGACTCTTTCTGGAAATACGGATACTTACGATGAAGTTTCACTGGTAAAATCTAAGACTTATAACTGAAGTAAATTATAGCAATTATATTTTCAAATATTTTAAGAATGCTAATATTACGATTGATAATAAATAAACTTTCATTTTATTTTTATTTTATCTCTATATTATTGACTAAGGATTGAAGTCCTTGATTTTTGAAACGTCCTCTTTAACAAAGAGATTAAGATTTAGGAGCAAGATTTAGCCTATAAACTTAATTTTTTTAGAATATAATACTTTTTTTTAATTTACTGCCAGGAAGATCTTCCCCTAACAAAAATAATAGAGAAATAGATAGAACTCATAAATTTATAAAACAAATTTCAAAAAGTTATAAATGAATGATAATGACGATTATAAAAAATAAAATTGTTCAGGGAAATCATTTTACAGCGTAGATCTCAAAGTCAAGAACTTTGAATTTAAAAGACCTGCTAAATATGATTTTGCTTCCTCACTTTAAAATGCGAGATTATAAGGCAAGGAATATGTTCCTCCTAAATTGCATAAATTTTTATTTGTAGTATTTGAATTACTCCAAATGCTAATATCGCACCCGTTTCCAAATTAAAAATTACGCTCTCCTTTGACATAATGAATAGCTTATTTTTAATTTCTGTATTATTCGTGAATGGTCCTTTTATTAAGTTAGAATACAAAAGCTTCTTCATCAGTTAACCATTATACAAAGATAAGAAGAAATTAAAAATTAAAAGGAGATCTTTAATCATAAAAATGAGACATCATTCTTTTTTCAAAGAGTAACATAAATGCAATAATATTTAATTTTCTAATTATAATTTATGAATTTATTTTTTGCTTTTTATTGAATGATAATTGTCTAGCATGGATGGCTTAATTCCTCTTTCAGTGTAAGCACCAAAAACTTGGCCATGCTCAGAGAGCACAAATAATACAAAAGGTCCTTTGCCCATCACGCTTTTATGGCTACTTACTTAATCAAACCCATTTGCAGATGCCTAGTGAACAAGTTTAAAAGATAGGTCATTCCAATTCGCTAGTTTGTTCTTTAGCAATGATTCCCCCGACTTCATCACTTCCTGATCTACTATTCAAATAAACAAAATTTGGAAACATATTTTACAAATTCATTCATTATGATTCCTCCATTTTTAAAGTAAACAAAGTCTAAATAACTTCTCTCTCTAATACTTGGATTTATTTTAATAATAATTAAATAGTATAAAGAAATAAAAGAGTATTATCCCTAAGAGTAATAATAGAGTGTGCATAATTAGAGTATCTACCTCTAGAAATACAAGTCAACCCATGACGTCATTAGTGTCTGTGACCAGCCTTCTCCATCAGGAATCAGGTGAGCTTGAATATGTCAGCATCCTCAAGCAACAATTCAGGCACTTGCCTAAAGATAAGTCCATCAAAATTTTAGTTCTTGTAGGTAGTCTCAGAGACCAGAAAAAAAGGCCCGGATCCCTTAGGGTCAAGGACATCCCATTGTATTAAGCTACGCTTTTAGAAAGCAGAATGGAGAATTATGCCAGTGTTCTCCTGAAATACTATCCTCACCAAAAATCTAAAATCAGAAATAAGGCATATACTTACATCTCCCTTCTGACTTTTCTTGTCAATTTCAACCAAAATAATTACTTCTTGTGGCTCTTCTATTTGAATAGAGTGGATAATTAATTTAGGGTCAAAAGAGTCAACTTGAGGTTCAGTGTTTTCTCCCATAACTTCTCACCATAACAAACAAACTCTTAAATTGAGCACTCTCAAAATTAGCAAAGGGCATTGATCAATAACCTGGAAATTTTTCTACTCCTTCACAAGAAGACTTTAGTACCGTTTCGAAGATCCCAAAATTTAACATTCTAATTTTAATATTGGATGAATATGAATATATCACAGCGAATTACTATTTTAGAAATACAAAAAATATATACTCGAAAAGCACTGGACAGGAATTAGTAGTTTCTTTGTTTCAAATATCATTTTTGAAATATAATTATTTTCTTTGGCTTTATTCCATGCTCTACTTTTAAACCTTTTCTCTCTGTGTCTTAAATGACATGCACTTGTTTATCTCTATATATGAATGTATTAAAATTGCTTATAGCTTACCTTTATACTGAGTTGTTTTGCTTATTGTGTCGCAGATGGAAAAGCTCTGTCTAATCTCTCTTTGTGGTTATAGCATCCTTAAAATAAACTTCAGTCTCATCTCTAACTAATATCGTATAAGTAAAATGTTGGGATGCTCAATTAGTAAAAGAATAAGTGTATAATTATGCGCTAAACTTATTTCATTTTGACATAATAAAATTAAGTGTAAAAAGGTTTACTTACATTCGATGTTTGAAGAAGTATTCTAAAGGCTCTGTGATAGTGCGGTGTTCCTTTTCAAAAATATGGTCAAGTCTTTCATTTTCTATATTATAAAAAGGAAATTATTTATTTAGATAGTCTAATTATAATTCGTTAACTACCACTCTATTCATTCATTTATTTCTAAAATATCAATTGTTAATCATCTATTCATATTTATCCCATAATTAAAAATAAATAATTCATAAATATATTTTATTCGCAATAGCTTCATAAATTTTTTGTAATACTCAGCATTCAGAAAGATATCCGTTTATTACTTGGGTTCTTTTCTATTTCGATTATATCATTATTGGTAAAATAAAGGAGATAGTCAAAAATAAATTAAAATCAAATCAGATGAGTTCTAATCAACCAGCTATTTAATAAATATCTTTCAACTTTAAATTCTTTAAAAAAAAGGTAAAAATAATTGTTACCTATTTATGAAGGACACTTTATTTTCACATTTAGAATAAACAAAACACGGAAGGATTATTTCCAATAAGAGGAATATCAAAGAAATTTGTATTTATAAATTAAATAAACTTAAATTTGTAATAGCCAATAAAATAGAAGTTAAAGAGAAGAATATATGTTAAATTATTCTATATTTAAAATGTATCAATGTCTCAGTTTTTTCGCACTCTCTCCTCGTCTAGTCTCCTCAAAAAATAATCTGCCAACTGTTATGTGATAAATGGAAAATTTTTGTGCTCGAATGGAGATGCTGCCTTTGAATTCATCCCTTTACTGTTGTCAAGAACGCCTGATAGTCAGTTCGTTGAAGATCTCTGAGATGGAACTAGTTGGATATGATTCCTACCTGGCAACTTATGTATCAATGGACTGGCTACATATATTTTATGTTCACCTAGAATCCTTCGCCCTCTTAGAACTGCTTTAGCTCCTCCCTTTTATGTACTTCTGATATAGTAGGCTACTCTTAACTTCACCCATGAGCATGAACTATAGCTCACTCCCTAATTTGCTCTCATTTAATGTTCAATAGTAACTGCACTAGTTTTTCGACTTCATTTTACTTATTATTAAATTTCGAAATACTCCTATATTTATTTTTTGCAAATAATTTTTCCGGGAATTTTTTTCAGAAAATGATAAAAAAAAAAAACTTTAACGATTATTCTAAAATTGAAGTTAAAGATGTTTATTAATTAACTTTGATTGATAATAACTCTTCTCATCATATTATAATTTACTTTTTGACATTCTCTTATATGTTTACAATAGTTGAAATTATGTCAAGTTAAGAACTTAAACAATATTTAGATTTGAATTATACAGTTAATAAATAAAATTTCATTTTC
The DNA here is from genome assembly GCA_027382625.1 of Tetmemena sp. SeJ-2015. Taxonomy (NCBI): domain Eukaryota; phylum Ciliophora; class Spirotrichea; order Sporadotrichida; family Oxytrichidae; genus Tetmemena; species Tetmemena sp. SeJ-2015. Next base: position 33,379 of record JAJKFJ010022566.1, read on the forward strand.
TTTTAAAGCTCACTCATTTTTAAAAATAGAGTACACTTTTATTTCGAATGAAATAATTTTTCTTATTTCCTGGCTTAGAGGGGATTATAATTATTAAAATATATTCACTATATAACTAATTGACAATGAAATATTATTACACATTTTAGATATTTAAGAAAATATGAAATTTCAATTTTGAAATTTATCAACAACCTTGTCTTTAAAAATTGAACATTTCAAATAAAGTTCAGGCTATAACAAAATTATACTAAAATTCAAATTTGTTGATATTTAAAAATTCATTTTTATATAATTTAAATAGATAAACTACTTTTATTTATAAATATCTAATTTTAGAGATTATCTCTCTATTTAAATACACCTTTTAGAAGCAAAATTTGAGATATAAAACCAGTTAAATAAAATGAAAAATTGTTTTCCAATTAATCATCCTTGAAAGTATTCACTTATTATTTTAGCTTAAATTTTTAGTTAAATCTCAACATTTTGAGGATTAAATATAAGAGAAAAAGGTTGATAAAATAGTTTACGGTTCATCTGTGGACCCTTCATTTGTTTCATATTATATATATCATAGGATAAGCAGACTCAAAGACTTTAAAGAGCTCTCGACAATTTTTAAGCAAAGTAAATACATTTCAAAAATCTTAAGATATCCAAAAATGGATTGCCCTAATTATTCTATATTCATGGAAGGTTGATTTTTGTATATTTAAATTTTATATTGAAATTATAAATATTTTTAACTCCTATTAAATATACAAAGTAAAAATTAATATTTAACTTCTGGGGAGGCCTTTCCTCGACAGTAAAATTTTATAAAGAATAATGCAAAAAAAAATATGTTTAAAGGGATATTTTCACTCATAAATCTGATTCATCCAGTTATATAGACGTATTCTAACATATAAGACTTCAAATTTGAATCCTAATTCAGTTTGTATTGAGGTCAGCTGCACCTAAATTTAATGAATATTTTATGCTATTTTTTAGCTATTGTAAATATACTTAAAGTGAAATTTTAAAATATTGCAGCATTTTTTGAATACATATCATGCTTCAACTATAAGTCCAAAGAAGCTAAGCTGAAAAAATTGCAGAACTAGTTTTTTAATCATATGAAATAAATTTTCGCTATATTTAAATGTTGCTCTATTTAAAAATTTTACTTATTCTTTATTTTACAATAGAGAAAAAAATAGATTAAAATATAGATTTTATTTAGGTGCAGCTGAGCTCTATCTAGCTGAATTAAGATTAAAATTTGAAGCCTAAGATGTTAGAACGGTATGTATAACTGGAAGAATCGAATTTAGGAGCGAAAATTATTTTATAAACATACTTTTTTTCTGACCTTTATTCATTATAAAATTTTACTGTCGAGGAAAGGGCCCCCAAAATTCTTATTACATTTAAAAATATAAGATAAAGATGAAATTTGTTGAATCGATTGGAAGGCAAATTAGAGATAAAAATGCATGTAAAAAATAGGGATTGTTCATGTGATGAGACTTTAATTAATTTTATTTTTAATTTATGAGATTTTATAAATGGTTGACCAAAGCCCTTCATTTTCATCGCACTCAACACTATCGTAATCTTAAAATTAATTTGATCAAGATAACATATTCCATCAGACCTCACCTTAAATTGATAGATAAATTTGAGCTAAGTGACAGATTATAATGCTCAGACTAAATAAGGATTTACCCCATTTAGTACTCCATTGTTCTAACATGATTGAGTGAGAAGCCATACTGGTCCTTTTAATGAAATTTCAAAATATAAGAGCTGCCTCATTGATATCGGAAGAAAATATTTTCTTTAGAATGCCAAATATTATAAATACTATATTAGAAGTAGATGGTTGCTTGATCAAATGCGATATTTTCGAAAATTTTTGTTTTACAGCTCTTTCTAAGCTATGAAATGCATTGTGCTTGATAATAATTTATATGCTTCACTATATAGCAAATGATAAAAGCTTGATTCTTGTCGATTAAGTGCGATTCTTATTTTTTTAAACTATAAAATTGAAGATATCGGTGGCTTCAAAATGCACATCTGAGAGACAAATACTCAACTGTTTATCTATGAACTTTATAATCCAATATATCCTTATTTATAATACTATCTTGAGTCATTCCAATTATTTATATTTTAAAACATATTTTATTTATTATAAAAGCCTGCAAAAATTTTTAAAGCCGATAAATATATATTTTAAAAATCTAATAACAAATAAAAATTTTATTAGCTGTAAATCAAAATAATTTTCATACTAGAGTAAATGAGGATCTTGAGGCTGCTGTTTATCTGTAAGAAAAGATTCAAGGAGTAGAGACTCGTTAGTTGTTGAAGTCTCACCGTAAAGAGATCTAAGTTTTTTCACTGTTTCAATAAATGTCTCGTGAGGAATTTTAGTTTGGGCATTTTTTATATCTAATAGATATTTTAGGGAGTTCTAACTCTGACGCTTGTAGAGAAAAAAATACTTTTTAAAATACAAAAAATAATTTATTTATTTATTAATTAGTTTAAAGAATTTAAAATAAAGTGAATGATAGATTTAAAACAAATTAAACAATTCATGATTAAAAAAATTATTCTGATTTCAATTCTTCTTGCAAAATTAAATTTTTATAAGACAAAAATATCTTATTATAATTATAAATAATAAAATAAGTCGATATTCTCTCAGAGAATATCAAGTCAATAGAATTTATAAGACAGGAATCTGAGTAAAATACTTCTTCATTATTTGATTTTTAATTGGACACTTCAAAAAAAGAAATTATGATATTAAAAAGACTAAAACAATAATGCTATTATATTACAAAAAAAGACAATTTTTTTATTAATTAAATCACTTACTTTTGAGTTAAATTGACCTAAAAACTTTTAAATAAATAAACTTTTATATTTTAAATAGTTTTGAAAATTTTAGAATGGTATATTTAAACAGACTGCCCAGATTTAAAATATATAATATATATATTATATAACTGATAATAAAATTCATATATAATTTTATGAACTTCCAAATAATACGAGACATATAAAAGAATTCAAATTACCTCTCAACATAATCATTACTGATTTTAGTTTAACGATTGTTGATATACTTATCATAAAAAAATCTTGGACAAAAGCAAAACATTCTATATAAATTTTATATTTAACTAAAATATTGATAAATACCATTTAAAGTTACAGATGAGAAAGTTAGGAGTTGCAGCTGTTCCTCATCGCACTTCTAAGTTTCGTGCACATCAATTATTTGATTGATCCTCAAACTCTTCGCCACTAAGCGCACTTCAGTTTGGAGTAGAAGATCTTCCATAGATAGTTTCCTTATCTCAAGATCTCTCCGTAGACTGTAGCAAACATCTATCGTTGAAATGGCATAGCAGTATTGAGGGACAATCTAATAATCTAGAGCCTTAAATTTAATGTATATTTGAGAGGTAGAGAGAAGATATCCTAAAATCTTTCATTTGAGTTTTTCACCTTAATGCTAAGTATGTTAAATTTATTCTTTAAATATTGTAACAGTTTTAAATATCTAAAATTAAATTTCTCATATCTAGACGACAAAAATTAATTTTTAGTGAAAAAAAAGAGTTGATTTAAGAGTAAAAATATTGGGGGTCCTTTCTTCAACAGTAAAATTTTATAATGAATAAAGGTAACAAAAAATATGTTTATAGGGTTATTTTTATCTCGTAAATCTGATTCTTCAAGTTATAGAGGCCTGTTTGAACACCTAAGTCTTCAAATTTTAATTCTAATTCAGTCAATTAGAGGTCAGTTGCACCTGAATAACATCTATATTTAATTTTAGCTATTGTTTTTTAAAAATTTTTGGTTTAAAAGATTAAATTAAAGTACAATTTAAAATTGAAAAAAGTAATTTATATGTTTTTTTTGAATACATAAGAATCTTCATCTATAAGCCCAAATGAATAGAGCCAAAAAATCGTATATTACCTCTTAATCAAGAATTAAATTTTAGTGTTACAATTTTTTAAAATTGGATTTTAAATTTATTTTACAAAAGCGAAAAAAAATATCTTAAAATATTATCCGTTCAGTCCCAATTTTTAAAAAAATTTCAGTCTCCTTCTGTAATGCCTGGACGAACCATGACAAAGCACTTAAAATCTGGAGTTTAAACTTGGTACTCGAGAATTGCTAAAAAAATGTCCAAAAAATTTAATTTAAATTTATTAAATCCCACAATTTTAGGGTAATTAATGGATCTAAACATGCCAATCATGGATTGATTCTCTAAAGTTCGGTAAAAAGACAAAAAACAGTGGCTACTTACTGGAAAAGCTGGCTTCCTAGCCAGTAGTCAAAATTCGGGGCTGAACAGATAATATAGATTTTATTTAGGTGCAGCTACCTCTAACTGATTAAATTATGATTAAAATTTGAATCCTAAGATGTTTGAATAGGCCTCTATAACTGGAAGAATTAGATTTAGAAGCGAAAAATTACCCTATAAACATATTTTTATTCCCTTTATTTATTATGAAATGTTACTCTCGAGGAAAGGCTCCCTCCCCAAATATTGTACTAATCCCTTTTTTATTAATAACTCTTTATAATATCTTCTAAACTTTATTGCATAGGGATACACAGTTTAATTTAAATATTCTAAATTCTTTGTTTGTATATTAAAACAATTCGACAATAATAAAATATTGCCTTCCTAGCTGTATATTTTTATATATAATTTTAATTTTGCACAATGAATAAATATATTTAATGAAATAAAAATAAATTAACAAAAATATAAAAATAAATTATGATATATCATAAATTATATTCGCAATTATATTTAATCTATATTTTATTAGATCTTTCTTTAGCTCATTTAGTATTCGAATTAAATTAAAATAAAAAAATGTCCTAGGGCCTATCCACGCGCCAATATTTTCATTAAAAAAATTTCATTATCCTAATAAAATCAGAAAACCCTCAATTTTTAATCCATATTTAAATTAAAAGGTGATGCCTGGGTCATATTCTTTACTTTAAAGAATTGGGAAGATTCTTTAAGAAATTTTCTTCCAAAATATTTTAATTACTAAGAAATTTAAAACAATTAAAATATATTAAATACTATAAAAAAGTTTAAGAAATAAATATCTCATAGATATTTTATATATAGAAATCCTAGAGTTACATTCATAAATAAGAACACTTAACATATTAAATGACAAATCCTTTCAAAATTAACATCTAATTTATTTACCTTAATTGTATTGCAACTATGTTTTAATAGAACAGGATAAATAAGAAATCATATTTATTCTTTCTCTCCCTATCTCTCTATCTTTCTCTCTATTATATGCTTTATATTACTAATCATGCTCATTATTTTAAATTAGTTTTACTTTATTTGTCATTATCTCGATGTTGCTTTTGTTTATCAGGGAATATAACATATTGAAAAATCTTAACTAATTTTTCATTAAAAAAAATACAATAATTTTCTTTATATCTAACTAAAGATAAATTATCTTTTCCCTTGTTTCTAAAATAAAAATATATTTTAAAAATTTGATATAAAAAAAAAAATCGTGGAAAATGATATATGAATTTTAGAGTAGTAATTATTTTAATACGAATAAGATTTTAATTCTTAGCCAATTTATTTCTTGAAGATTTTAAACGTATAAGGAATAGAAACTTGTACTTATCAAAACATATTGCTAATTCAAATTAAAGGTAAATTTTATTATATAAAGTTAAAGATGAATTTCTTGAATTTGAAGAGATATTTATTCTTGTGCGAAATATAAAACAAAAATACGCTGAGCAGGTGGTTCTTCCTCGATGAGCATCATTCACCTTGCATTTGATGAGATGATGGCATCTCGATATTGTGGTCGCTTTCTTTTTTTGCATTCTGAGTCATTATATATTCGTCCATCTCAAGGAACAGTGAGGTTGAACTGATTTTCTCTCTAAAATTTAATCATGCATTGAAATCCGTCTACTAATTGCTTCCATTAATACTTGTTTATAATGGAAATGAGAACCTTAAATTACTAAGCATTCTAATCTAATAAATTAATTAAGACGCCTTAAACTCTTAATGTCTAGATGCAAACATCTTAATTTACATCTTATATGATTTCATTGACAAGAAATAATGTGAGAGAAAATTAGTTCAACATCCCTGTTCCTTGAGAGGGACGAATATATAATGACTCAGAAAGCAAAAAAAAGAAAACGACCACAATATTGAAATGCCATCATCTCATCAAATGAAAGGTGCTTGATGCTAATCGAGGAATAACCACCTATACAGCGTGTTTTTGTTTTATATTTCACACAAGAATAAATATATCTTAAATTCTAGAAATCACCTTTACATTTATTTGGATGTGCTTATTTATCGATTTAAATAATGATAAAAGATTTATCCATCCTGGAAGTTTTTTATGTTAAGTGAATATGATGCTCAAAGTTGCAAACATCGCAAACAGCGCAATCACAAACAGGACAGTAATATTTAGACTCAACCTAGCTATGATTTATGCAATCAACTAGAAGTAAACTCATTAATTATTTTGGCTGCTTATTATTTTACGGGAGGGGGGCCTTTCCTCGTCATCCACTTTTTTGATGAAAATATGAAAAATCATGATCTAGCATAAAATTAGCCAAAAACTCCAATTTTTTAGTCCTAATTTCAATTTCAAAGTTTCTATCCGAGCCATATTCTTTATTTTAGAAAAGAAGAATTAATTTTTCAAAAATACAAAATATAGATTTTATCTTTCCGAAGATTTTATTAAAATTAGTTGTATTTTAATAAAATTTATAGAATACATTGAAAAAATAGTTATTATAAATATATTTAGATTTATATAAAATAATAGCTTTTGTTTTATTGGGAGATTTAAGGATGAAGATGATTCTCAGAGTCTGGTATTTTAATCGAGAGATATCTGAGCTTCAGAAATTTTTGTCATAAACTTATTAAATTCAATCTATTTTTTATCTATAAAACAATTATTTGCAATTTACTTTTTTCTAAAATAAAAATTCTTTCTAAGATCTTTTTTAATTTCTAAAATAAAAATATGTGATAACTCTTTAAATTTAATTAGACAATAAATTGGTTTGCTAATTTAATCATTATTTTTCTATTTCAAAAAAAGTGGATGACGAGGAAAGGCCCCCCCTATTTAAATTTTTTTAATATAAAACAGCGAAATTTTTATAATTTATTAATTATTAAATTAGATTAATGTTTTAATGTTTATTCTAAATCAATTAAATTCTCTAGCAAATTAATATAATTTATAAAAAATTCAATTTTTTTTAATTTAATAAAGTTTGTCTTCCTTTTAATTTTTCTAATTAACAAGCGTTTGGAGTTTGCTAGTTTAAATTATACAATCAGTAAGAAATATTGTCGTTTGTCTACATCAAATTTAAAATGAGTTATTTTTAAAATATAGGAAAAGAGAGTGAGATAAAGGCATTCTTTTTTAACATATTTATTTAGTTGAAAAAAAATTTTAATTTTCAAAATTCCAGAACTTGAAGTACATTTAAAACCATTTTATACAAATAAGTAGCATACAGATTATAATTTTTTTAAAAAAATATTGCTAGTTAAATCATTTGTTTACAACAAAATATTTAGATTTTGACTATATATATAGGGCGGAATTTAATGAAAAATAGAAGGTTGATGCAAATTATATTAATATAAGCAACCCTTGTTTAAAATATTTGACTCCACCCATTAATTAATTAGTTATGCTATTAAATTTTAATTAGAATTTTAATGGGGGACTGCAGCCCTATTAAGTCTATAATTATTTGCCATATTTTTGCACCTTTCTGGCAGCCAGTTTAATGAAATTCTGATACCTTGAGATTACTAGCAGTTTCTGAATATTCTAAATATGTCTTATTTTTATTGCTTTCTCTTTAGAAGGACTGATACTTAAATTGATTAAATGAAATAACTACCAGATAATTTGCTAAATTATAATTTGTAAATAATTTATCAATTTAAATATTAGAATTTAAATAAATCAAATCCTATTAATTTACAATCTGATTATGTAGACCATTACCACCACCTAGTTAAAAACTTCAATTTAAATATCCTTCCATCGGTAATCAAAAGATTCTGACTTATAATAAAAGTGACATTTTTTGTATCTTAAGTATAATGTTCAAGTTTAAAATATAAATTCCATTTTTTTACTAAAAATAAAATTTAAGATGGTGTACAAAATTTAAGGAAACTTTCTTTTTCTAAAAGAATTTAATTATTAAGATTATAGCAGATATTATAATGGTAATTGATTTTGAATAGTTTAGGTTGTCATCTTCATCAGCTAACTAATTGAAAATAATTCTCATAACTTGAGGTGACTCTCTTATTTTGATTTCATGAGTGCATCTTTCATTATGGCACTTGAAGAATCCACTTTAACTCCTCTATGAATTAAGTCTATAGCATCTTAAACAAATAAGGTGCTCGCAACGAACGAAAATAGGCTGTCTCTCTAGTTTAAAAACATCTAATTATTTTCATATATTCCATTTTTTTATTTAAAAATAAAGTAATAGCAAATATTTTTGAGTTTTAAAATTAAGAAGTTTAAAAATATTAGTAAGCTTTTAATAAGTTTATAATTGATTTTATGATATTTAAAACTTTAATTTATTCAAGTTATTAATGAGTAGATATAGAATTAATTTTAATTTGAGAAAATTACATATCATCCATTAAGCTCAGCTAGCAATCAGGGCTGGCAGCCGAGCGTAGAAACGGATCTATTTAGAATAAGCTGACTTGAACACTATCTGAGGCAATTATGAGAGACAATAATTATTTTAATAAAAATCTAAAATTTAAAAATAATAAATGAGGAGTAGCATATTTGAGGCAGTTGAAATCTCTAAGTTTAATAAAAATTTCTTTGTAAATCATTCACAACGGTGTCTCTCACAATTAATAAATGATGACTCGAAATAGTCATATTCATAGATTTCAATTTACTTTAATAATTTTTTTAGCAACAGTTTGCCAACTAGAGGTTACCTTTAATGGCCCTCAGAAGTCTATTTCTCTTTCCTCACAATTTGAGAGACCTAACACAAGATCAGCGAGAGACCTGAGTTATTGGTAACTTGAAACCTGGGGTGGTAAGCTAATGAGTGTCGCTGTTAAGGGTGACTTATTTTAAATAAATAGCTGGGTATAAAACCCATATTTATATATCTAATTCGAATTTATTCTAAATATAGCTGCTTCAACAGAATTTTAAGTATCTAGACTTTTTGCTTGATTTTAAAATGATTTTTTTGGATCACAAAAACTAGATCTAAACAAAAAAGGGTCTAATGAGCCTTCATAACATAGATTTTCGACATAAATATATTGTTCTATGGACTTTAAGTAATTACAGTTTGCAATTGAATGAAGATAAAATATAAGAATAATTAATATTGGGCCTTTAAATTAAAATAATAAAAATTAATTAGAATGGGAGAAAACTTGTCTCATCAAAATATAATGATCTCTCTTGCAAGCAAGACTAAAGCGCTAAAATGGGGGGGACTGTTTTGTACTTCAACTTCCTATTGAAGATAAAATATATTCGGAATATAAACAATTTTTATTGACAAAATATTGATCCTATTTAGTTTTAAAAATAGCTAAGCAGATATAAAACATGATTAAATAGTAAAATAAGATTTAATTAAAGTGGGCAAGAGCTAATCTTGATGCTTCTAAATTCAGACTTAAAATTCAGTCTCTCCACTATACTTTTAGGAGAGTATATAATTTATAAGGAAGATTGTGGACAATGAAATCATGCTCACATTTTTTGAGTCTCTCTAGATAATGAATAAGCCTTTTAATGTATTTTAGTTAATAAAAAGGCTCAATTTGGATTTGAGAATTATCATATCTTATTTCGAACATCTTCCATTTTCTGTATTTCTTTAATCCGGTAAGAGATATTTTTTATACTTATAGGTTACGATAGTCGTTAATTAGGTAGGTTGTAGAAATTATGAAGAATGAAGCTTTGAGAAAAGTCAAATGATAAATGTTAAGAGGAAGTCTGGGAGGAAGTGAAAGTCAACTCCATGTTTGTTTTAAGAATGTTTTTGTAATTAGAGATCTTAATTTTCTAAGTGGGCAGCCACCTTTAATTAAAAGTGGTATTAATTTTAAGAATTGGAGTGCTGGCGATTAATTTTTAATGTGATCAGAGTTGGAGAGTGATTGGACTTTAATTAAAATTCACTGACTCGTCTTCTGGCACTAGTGCTGTACTATACTACTACTACTCCCCCCCCCTCATAAACAGTCAGTAAATAAAAGAACTCTTAAGTTATTCACTTCCGCAATTAACTTCTATCTTGAGCTATTAGAAGTTTAAAAGCATTATCAAAGCCTTGAGGATAGCCATGTAAATTCTTTACTTAAGATCTCGCATTCAGATAATATGCGATGTCAGATGAGGACTGGCTCAGACCTTATTTGTCTTCTTTAGAAATAATTTGGACAAAAATTCTTAAAAAAATCAAACTTCTCTCCTTGAGAATCTTTCTCTTCTTAGGAACGCCTTTACTCATTCAAGGCAACTTGGCTATTATTTTGGACTTATTACTACATTTTACAATTTTTAGGTCTCTATGATCTTCATATTCTTTAAATAAATATTCATAGATTTTCGAATTTTTAAAAATTTAAAAAAGAAAATAAACTTTAAAGATGAGTATATAATTATAATTTTTGGTTGCTAAAATATAAATTTAAATTTTTTTTTGTTGTACCTAATTTTGCATTAAGTGCACCTATGCATTTCGTTTCTCATATCAATGGCATTTCGGTATGCAGAGATCGTTTCAACCATTTTTCAATATTTAAAGAGTTCTTAATATCTATCTCAAATTTGGAATAAATAGGGCTTAATTGTTTCCAATTTTGGTTGAGAATTGGTTAGAATTAAATCTTTTATTTTCAAAATTGTATTAATTTCACTTAATATATATTTTTTAATCATCCTAAAAATTAATTGAAGAGGTCTATTTTGTTATGAAAAAGAATTCCTCCAGTTTTTACATGAAAAGATTTTCAAAATGGGGGGCTGAACATAAAATATGGCAAGTTAGTATAACTAAATAATTTTTTTCTTCAATTCTGTTTTTAGATAAAATGATAAATTATAATAGGAGTTTCTGAATTTAAAATTGATGATAAAACATTTGAAAAACAAATAGAGTTGTAAAAATAAGATTGAGATACTCAGGGCACTGGTTTGAGGGTGTATATTTCCATTTCAATTACTTTGAAGTTGTACTTTCCTGCTAAGTAAGATTTTGCCTCTTCACTTCCATATGAAAGTCCATATGGCAAAGTGAATGAATGTCCCAAGTTACATTAATTGTCAATTCGAGCCTCAGAATTATTGTAAATTCCAATATCACAAGTAGATTCACCAAAATGAAAGTTGTGCATTTAATTACCGTAAAAGGTTGGAAAGTTAATATCTTCAATATCATGAAGAGTTCGTTTGTTTAGCTAAAATATAAAATCCTTGATATTTGCATCGTAATATTCATAATATAATTTAAAATATTAAATCTTAAGAGTGATATTTTGACAAATATCTCATATGAAAAAAGTGATTAACATCAACAGAAAATATAAAATGATGACACTTGTGACTTAAAAACGGTAGAGTAAATAGACACCATCAACAATAATTTGCACCTTCATTATCCAATAAGGACTTAATTAAATATTGATAATTTCTATAAATTTATAAATTTGTTAGAGATATTTTATAATAAATATGTTTCCATTGTATAATTTGGTTATTTTTATGAAATTTTACATACATTTATAAATTGGTTCTTATTTTAAAATTCTATGTGTTTAGGTTAGCAATAACTAAATTTGAGTATTTCTTTTTATAAATCAGAAGTTTTAATGTTTATATTTATTTTAATTTAAGTAATAAAAGCCTTAATCACTATAGGATTACTTAAATCCAACTTTTGTATAAGCTCCAAATACTTGTCTATGCTCAGATAGCACAAATATCATAAAAGCTCCTTTGTTTCTCAGACTGTTGTGGCAACTCTCTCTATCAAAACCATTCACTGTTCCCTGGTGAACGAGTGTAAAAGTTAAATCATTCCAATTATTAAACTTGCTCTTTATTAAAGATTTTTCTGTCTTCATTACCTCCTAATCCACTATTCAAATTCTCACTTTGGCTATTAAATTTCATAAATATCTATTATTCTTTTACTATAGCAAAGAAAATATTAAAATATGAGTTTTTTATTTAGAAGACTTCATTAAACAAGAAACTAGAGCATCTTGAATGGCGCAAGTATTAAGTGCATAGATTATTTATTCTCTAAACATTAGCAAGCGTGCGTCTATGTCTTGACTCAGAAGTGAAGATATAATAGAGTTCAAGATTTTTAGATAAACTTCTGAAACAACATTTATCATTTCTAAATACTTTGACATTATTATATATTAGAGGATATAAATTTCATCAAATCTTGTTTTATATTCTTCTTTTCTATTTGAATACCTGGAGTGTAATATATCAAGATTTCAATCTCATCTTATAAGTATTATGTTATTCTTCATGTAGAGATTTATTCAATTATTCTAATTCATCTTTTACAATATCAATATAATATTAGTTAATTTTTAAAAATTAACCTTTAGTACTTTGTATGTGCTGACGAAGCTGTGTTCACACACAACACCTTCATGAAGAAGAGTTGGTACAAGAAGCACGATAACATAGAAGTTTACGAGTAGAAAGTAAATATAACTACAAGTGCGTTACTTGCAGGAATCAGCGAAGACTCAGGCTTAGAAGCTTATGTCCTTCATCCTCGCTCTATCAAGCGAGAGCAGTATGTTGCGTTCCTTAAGAAGCTCAGAGAGAAGATCACAGACGGTGAGATCGTTCTACTCGTTGACAACCTCAGCGTACACAAGACAAAGGAAGCGAAGAAGGCATACGCTGAGTTGAACATCACTCCTGCTTTTAATGTTCCATACTCGCCAGAGTTCAACGGCATTTAGTTTTACTGCTGGAAAAATAAAAGTTATAACGATTTTATAAAACAAAAAATCATGATTATAACTATAAAATTATGATTCTCATTGAGAGAATGAATTTATTCATTAAATAAATGTGCTAATGCAGCTCAAAAATTTTCGAAGCCATTTAAAACTCCAACTATTTATGATAAATAGATCCAAATAAATTTAAAACATTTAGCGTTGTTTTAGTTTCTAACAATATTTTTTAACTTGTTAATTTTTTCTCAATCATATTTATGATATATGTAGGATATATTTTTTTATTTTAATTAATTTAAGATGAACTCTGAGGAAAAGAATAGGCTTATTTTGAGTGAAAAATTGTTAAATTCAAATAATTGAAATGTTAAGTGAAATACCTTAGATTGTCCCAATATAAATTTTTATAGAATCATTTGTATGGTTTTATAACCTCGGAAATCTTATCTTTTTATTTAAAAATAATATTTTGATTTTAAATTCGTAAATTAAAATGCAATAGCTTTATAAATGATCTGTATGATTAAACATCCTGTAAAATATTAGATTTTTTAATAGGCTCCTTTCTCATTTTGTTATATCATAGAATAAATAAATAGAAAAACGGCAGAAAAATAAAGTTAAAGCTCATATATTTAATTTGGCAATTATTTGGATTATAAAAACTTGTATAGGTTTATATTTGTTTGTTCGCAGGATTTTCTGAGATCTGATAAGAAACTTTTCTTCTAGGGTTGATTTTTTATCAATTTGATTTAAAATCAAATATATACTAAAAATTTGATTTTTTGTTTAGTTTATTTTTATAATTCTATTTCTCAAATTAATTTAACCTAGTAATGAAATTGAAGTGAAATATATAATAATTGATATAAATATTTATATTTTAAAAATGGTATTCTCTTTAAATTAATAAACTCCATTATTTATTAATAATTCTAGTTTGATATGTAAATTATGAACTATTGGGTACTAATTTTATGCAAAAAATGGAGATTGTTTATGTTTAAGACTACTTGTATTAATCTGACTTTTAAATTAAAGTATAAATAGACCCTTTTTGTGAAGCAACAAGATGCCTATGCTATTTAAAAAAAAACAGCATCATAAAATTGATTGGCTTAGAGTTGTTTAATTAGTATCATGAACTTAGGAAACTACTTTCATGAATGCTGGTACTTAATCCATCCAATGAATTGTCCTAATGAACCAGTGTATCTCCACTACTTCTGAAATAGAGGGCGACAAGTATCTCAGTTTGAATCTTTTCACACATCTTTTTAATATTATCTTCCAGAGTTCCTCCTTATTCGTTTATATATTTGTATGCCAAATTTGGCTACGGTTTAAATAAAGTAGCAAGATATATGAATTTTAAGAGAAAAATGATTAAAAGAAGCTAAATAATTTAAATAAAAATTTTCTATACTAGAATCTCGAATTTTCCTAAGGCTCGTTCAAAGTAAGGTAGGCTTCAAGGAGAAGAGATTCTTTATGCTTTGTAATTTTTTCAAATTGAACATTTACATTTTAAAGAGTGTCTATAAACTTTTAGTGTGGAATCTATTTGCTGCATTCCTATATATCTATTAGATATTTTGGGGAATGCAATGTTTTTCATTAAAAATATTTTGACTAAATAAATTTATAGAATAAAATATGCTTTATACACTCTAAGAAGTAAAAATTGAATAGATATGATATTGATAATGATCTATATAACTGATTCAGTCCTTGCTCTTTGATGCCTAAAATAAAAATCATTTATAAAATTCTCATTTAAGTAAATGTCTACCTACAACAACTTAGGAATAAGAGAATAAGTTCTTGAAGAAGAATGATCCCCTCAGAGGCTTGAAATTTAAAACTGAGAATAATTCATGTTAAGTAAGGCAATTCCCCTTTAATGGAAAGCTAAAAGTTTTCAGAAAAAAGTGGATGAGTTCTTTTACATCATTAAATAATTTTTTGAATTTTATGCAGAATTTTCACTATATACAAAATCCAGAAGAATTTTAAACTATTATTCTACAGATAATTTTAATAGGCGCAAACACTTCAACTAAAACTTAAACAGAATCAACTTCAAAATTTTGACATTGATCTGTTAAAAGCTTGCTTCCTCATTAAAATGCGTTAAGCAAAGTATTATTTAATAAATAGCACTTTTCTCTCAGGTCTCTTTCTTAATTTTATGGGGGAAACAAGTATCTTAAAATATATTATTTTTAAAAAATATTTAGAGTTAATTTGTAGACTCGAATTATGATTAAAGATTAAAAATACCTTAAGTCAAATATATCAAGCTTCAATAAAAGAGTGTTTAAATCATTTCTATTAAAATCATTTAGTTGGTTCAAAATAAAATCATTGGAAATAATCAAAAGATCATTTCATCCTCCAAATATTTTAAATTAACAATTTATAAAAATACTAAATGATGAAGTATCATCTTATAACGAAATAAATTTTACTTTTTCAATTAATCTTATCTTCAAAATAGATTATTTAAATATTGGACCCGTGATGAGGGATCAAAGGTGATTTGAAAAGGAGACTACTCCTACTATGTCACAGAAGGCAGCTCGCTGGCTCCAGAATAGTGACCTATATTCTAAGAGTTGAGGACTCTTTCAAGGATCAATGGTTGAGATATAAATTCTAAAGGGAGCCTATCGATTTAAGTGTAACATTATATTGAATGTAATACACACAGACGCAACTTTTAAAGTATGACATACACTTCTTATTTTAATTAATTGTGATCTCCTAGTGCAAAGAACTCATCCTGGATTGGTCAATTTTGTAAGATTGTTGCAATTTTTATCCTGTCGCCATGTATGAACAAGCGAGGAAAAAGTTTTTAGGGCCTAAATGTGGCCAGCAGATAAAGATGCACTTAGAGCCCAGAAGTCAAGTGCTTCTCACGGTTCTCTCTAATTACCAAATGAGTGCGATGGATAATAACAGATTAATTGACATCATGAGCTGACCATTTATTTTTTAGATGCATTGTTACACCTGTTATGATATTTGTTTAATAAATTTAAATATATGCCCACCGGGTTTACTTCTTAATCTCGCTCAATAAAAAAATATGCAGAGATAATCATGAAAATCAATCGCTAATAAAATCATCATATTTTTAATTATAAACGTAAAGCAATACCGTTGCATTTATACTTAGAATTGATTATATTCTCTTTAATTTCTTTAATACATTTATGCATTATTTATTAGATCTGACTTGAGCTCAGTAAGTTCTTGAATTAACATAAAATTAAATTTTCTAATCTATCAAAGACTTAACATGGTTTGAGTACAATCCAAATTAATGCTTATCATAATACATAATAAATCTAATTAAAGATTTATCTTTCTGCAATTTTTAATTTTATAATTAATTGTAAAAATTTAATGAAGAGAATTTTGGATATCTATTAATTTATTATTACTTATATCAAAAATATCACGATGATATATGAGGGTCCTTCCCTTGGAGTAATCCTTAATTTAATTATATATCTGTACATCAATGCTAACTTGCTCTTAACTCAAATTCTTAAAATTAAACAGACTAATTCAGATAAAATGGGCATCAAATTTTAGTTTTTATGCTATCTCAAGGATTTTAGAGAAAAAAGGTTTCTCATTTTAAAATAATGCCCAACTTTTAGTTCACCAAAGATATAATTCTAAAACTTATCTTATCATTTCTTATAATGCAACATACAAGTAGAGTGCTAATTATAATATCATAGGTCTTTACTCAGCAAAAGTTTTAATGAAGAAAGCAAAACAATTTGGATCATGAGAGAAGCTGAAAATAAAGAATATTCTTTAATTTATTTATAAATAAATTAAAATATCTAACTTAAAGAAACTTAAGGGAAATCTATAACTTTCAAGAGATTAACACAGGATTGAGGATTGAGCATAAATTTGATATTTTTTTGAATTGGATTTAAGAACAAAAATTAGCCTATAAATATGGATTTAAAATTATATATTTATTTAGTTAATGCCCAGTAAAGTCCCATACATTTTAAGAATTTTTTTATTAAATTTATATTTATTTTTAATTTGTTGAAAATTAATTATTTTATATAAAATGAAACTTATCAATTTTACTAGTCAAAGATATCAAATGAGAATGACCGCTCGTAGCACAAACTTCACAAATAGCGCATTTACAAAGAGGACAGTAGAATTTAGATTCAGCAAATTTATGATTTTAGCAACTGACAAGTAGTAAACTACATTTCAATTTATTCTTTTTTAGATGAGAATCGCAATAAAATGACGAGCATCAT